>JABUQX010005411.1:32500-33587 GCA_015478945.1 Trachelipus rathkii | reverse complement strand
TCATTCCATCTTCAACTAAATCTTTTTTCTCTCCAAAAGCCATGGTTCGATGAAGTTTGTTCTCGTTCCATTCAGGAGTGAGACATCACGTATCGGGCATAGAAAAACATTCTTTCTACTATCACCCTTACTAATTTTCATTCTACTAGGAATCGTTGCAGGGATATTATTCTACAGGCTAAACGCACTTTTATTAAAAGAAAGTGTGCCAACGTTCTTGGCTCTCCAACTGATAAAAATTTCTGATCTCTTGCCAAAAAATCTCTAATAACTTTTGTAAACTACCTTTCCTCCTCTTATTCTCTCTGATAGTCTGTAGATAACTCTCTTTCTGGAAAGGCTAATTTCTTCGGCCTCCTATTTTCAGCTAATTCCACTCTGGACGATCGATTCTGGCATCCCTCCTCCTACTCATTTTCCTCTCAAGTATTCAATGTCTTTACCTGCGATTACACATGACCAGGTGTATGAGATCCTGAGATTTATGAATGTCTGGAAAACTACTAGTCCGGATAGCATTTCTCCCCGTGTTCTGAGGGAGTGTGCAGCTGAGTTGACGCTTGTCCTTCTTCAGTTCTACTCTCTATGATTTAATATTAATACTTTTCCTCAATGATAGGAATCTAGCATATGTTCAGTCGATCCCGAGAAAAGGTACCTCTCTCTGATCCTTCAAAATATCGTTCTATAGGTTTCACCTGTATCTTGTCTAAAATCTTTGAAACTCTCCTTAAGTCTCATTTCCTGGATCATCTAAAGTCTCGTTCCCTTCTCTCAGATCTTCAGTATTGCTTTCGCAGCTCAAGGTCAACTGGTGACATAATTTTCTATGTCACTGACATGGTCTTCTGCCATAGGAACTACGGAAAGTCTTGTGTGGTGTCGCTTGACATATCAAAAGCTTTCGACCGAGAATAGCAATCGTCACATCTCTCTAAGCTCCCTTCCATTGGGTTTCCTCCTTCTCTTTGCTAAGTCTTATCAGGTTTTCTCCCTGATCGCTCCATATCAACACTCGTTGATGGAGCGACCTCTTCTTCTTTTCCTGTCAATTGTGGCGTTCTTCAAGGTTCTGTTTTATCTCTAA
>JABUQX010005411.1:20000-25000 GCA_015478945.1 Trachelipus rathkii | reverse complement strand
ATATAATCAATATTTTCAGGCATTCATAACTAAATATTCAGCTTCTAATGAATTATATTAGGCCTTGATCAATATTTTTTTTTTCTTAATTATAAAAGGTAATATATATATGGCTTATTTACGTTAATCATTTTTGTGTATGAAAGTTTAAATTGTAAATATTACTGACACACGAAAAGTAAATATATTGTTCTTACATGCTGCTGGCTTACACCAAAAGTATAAAAATTGTTCTTACATATTGTTGACTTACACCAAAAGTATAAATATTGTTCTTACATATTGCTGACTTACACCAAAAGTATAAATATTGTTCTTACATATTGCTGACTTACACCAAAAAAATAAAAAACTTTCTTATAGATTGCTGACTTACAGCAAAAGTATAAACATTGCTCTTACATATTGCTGACTTACACCATTATAGATTAATTCTAGATGCCATACTTAATGAATAACTTTTCTTCTTATCTTCAGCATTAGAATAAATAAATATCTGCAAGCACAGTATTTCTTCGCATTAATGTAATTCTTAAACAAACTTAATCACTGAATAATCAGTAACAACATGTAATTAAAATATTTTTAGAAGCATATTCGTTTTACATATGTATATATTAATTTATGAGTATATCAATTTCATTCTTGTGGCCTTATTGTAGAATTTTTCATTACTGCATCATCAATAGATACATAGAACGAGTACAAATATACATTTTAGAGTCATAGCCAACAGTTATACTATTAGATTTTAATACATCCAAACATACTAATAATATTCATACACAAGAAAATTTTTAACTATTTATTTCTGCTAAAAAAAATTTTTTAAATGTTTGTTTATGAATAATATTATTAATATACACAGAGACTCAATATTCTTTCTACTGTTAACTTATATTGTGATTTAATTTAATTGTTTTAACATTACACAAAGTAAGACTGACCATATTTTAAAACATTTAAATAATTTTTTTATTTTTTTTTAGTAAACAAATTTTTTTATTAAAATTCTATTAAATTTTTTTTTTTAAATATTAACTAAACAATTTATCTTAGTTTTTCATTCATTTTTTTCCCATATTTTACTAAAAATGTATCTAATATAGTGTAGTAGAAATAAGTAAAAAAAACACCTTGAGGTGGAACTAATTGAAACAAGAACGATTCTTATCGTAAATGGTATGTAGCATGTTCCTAATCAACATAATAAAAATATTCATCCATACTGTCGCGCAAAATGCGCTTCATTGGCCGCCATCTTGAAAAAATATAAAAAATTTAAAAATCATAGAAAAGCAAATTTGGAATCAAATTATATATTATAGGAAATTTCATGCTGAAAAGAATGATATTGATTTTAAAAATAAAAGGAAATAACAAAATGGTAGTTGAGAAATTGAAAGCTTTATTAGTGTTGAAATATATCTCTTTATTAATTTAAGTTTTTATAATATGAAATCATATTTATTTCATGAAAATCAAATCTTTTCTACATCTTCACCTAGATCAAAACTGTTTCCTTTGTTTGTACAGTCCCTTCCATAACAGTTTTTACAAACTACTGAACATGAAAGTTCATATCGACGACGTGTACATTTCATGGAGTTACATGGTTCCTCAATTGTAGTTTGGCAGTCACATGTAATTATAATTAAGAGTTTATCTGGTTCTTGGCTCAAGTCTTTTAATATCGGCTGAAATTCTTCATCAACCAACTACCAACACCATAGTGTAGTATCATGGGTTGGCAAATATAGATTTTCCAAATAAAACACTGCAAATCCACTTGAAGTAGATGGTATTTCGCTTCCTTTTTTATTGGAGGCAAACGAGCTATATCAAATTCTTTTTTAGCTGAAGCTATTTTACTAATGTATAGTTCATAACGTAGCACATTTAGGTTGCTTGTGTCGATATTACCTCCTTATAGTGACACAATAACTTTACAGCCAATTTCGACCAAATCTTCCTTAGTAACATCTTCTGATGATCCAAAATGGGAAGAACATTCGCATAAGAATTTGGATTTTATGATATTCTTGAAAGCTGAAGATTTGCTTTTGCCAAATAACGGACTGGTGGTGTCACACCTGTTAATGAGTGAACAAAAAGTAAAGTTTTCCAATAGATTTTTACTTGGCTTGAATGTCACGAACTTTATCAGATTTTGTGGCAGATTGCATTAACGTTTTAATGATATGATATATTAGAAGGATTAAAATATCAGTATCATCAGCTATCACAGTGACATGTTTTTCCTGGGCTATATTTAAAGCTTCTTTGAAGATTAGTATGTCTGCATCACCTTCTGCATGAATGACGGAATTACCTCTTCCCTGAAAATAATTCCTCTGTATATTAATAAAGCGTTGATTGTTTGTAGAGTTAGAAATAAATTTGTTTTTCTTGATGATCACAGACAAATTTTTATCAAATACTACTACAAAAATCTGTTCTCCATATCTTTTATATTTGGTTTTTCATACTCCTAAAAAACTATTGTCACTTTCCATTCCTTCTGTTGACATACGATTCGTGTTGCCTTATGGCATCGCCAAATGTTGCAGAAGCGGACCATGGTAATTGGTGAATTAATGCACCACCATGAAGAACGTAGGAAGTATTTGCTGGGAACATGACCCTTGTATTTCATTAGTATTCATGCTATCTAATGTGTTTGCCAATGATGATTTATCAGTTTCCCTCATTTCCTGGGTACTATGGTCAAATAATGAGGTTGGTAGAGTGGATAATTCGTAATTGTAAAACTTCCTTGCATCTTGAGCGTTTTTATCCAAGGAGATACAAGCAAGCATCCTCTGTGTTAAAAGACGCGAATCTACATGATGAGTCTCGCCAGCAATAACAATTCCTCTTTTCAACACTTTTATGGGTACTGCCTGTTCTGATTTCAATAAAGTTTCATCTTTAAAACGTTTGCCAGTAAGTTTGTCTTGAATGTTTCTTACATTCATATCGGCATTTTCTGCAGTAACTTTGTTTTCACTATCCATAATTCCGTTAAAATATTCCATAAGTCACTTGAAGAAGCAGTAAATGGATTGTGGTCTTTAAAAAAATTTATTATCTTTTTAATTTCTTGGAAATCTCTGAACATCCTTGCATCAGTTAAATCAGTATGTTGGTCACTACCAATACGTGAAACACTGGTTAGCAAACTCATTACACATGTTACTTCACTGCATCTAGAATGGCTCAAAATCCAAGATGTATGTTGATTTTCAGTCATTCTTCCTCCATGAGCTATACCAGAGCGACTTTTAGTGTATTTCATAAGCGTTTGCTCAATGTACTTATCGGTTCAAACACCAGATCACTTCCTGTCCTTTCTTCGTACATTAAAGTGTCCTTTTTTCAGCATTTTGTATAGTTCTGTATTCGTTATTTTTAGTTCCCGCATTTGTTGAAGGTATATTCTTGCGCATTTGGCATAATTATTATGACCGGAACTCGCAAAAAAGGTAACATATCATCAACCGCCTGTAAGTGCATTTCAAAATTTCCTGATCTCTCAGCCAAAATAATTTAATATCCACCATGTTTAAATACAACAGTCAGAGTTTGGCAGCACGACTTTTTGATTTGAGAAGGTACTTACATTCATCTATCAGTGACGAAAGTTCATGAAGATCAGGATTTGAAAAAACTTCCTCTGCTTTGATATCACCTCTGAGCACGTTTTTGAAAAGGTGAATACATTTTTCAAGATTAAGATCATCATCATTTGTCTCCACTTCCATTGCATCACCGGCAATGCATTCACTTTCTGATGCAATCTCGCTCAAATCTGAATCTGCAAGTACTTTAACTAGTAGGCTGCACTTCAAAACATCTGCTACAATTAAAGCAGTGAGAGCTGAAGAAATTAAAAAATGCTATCGAAGAGCACGTGAATATGCTTTACTTTTTAACATATGAGGTACTGATTTTTCCGCATATACTGTCTGCAATGCTTCTTCTATGCCCGATCTAGCTATCAATTCTCCAAACCCCCAAAAAAGGACATTAGTGTATGAAACCCACTAAGCCGGATTTCCACATTATCGAATTATCCTTTGTGACCAGCGCATATAACTTCCATTGCCTTTATCAACAGCACTGATCAAAGGTTACAACTGGAGTTTTTACATTCAGTCTTTTTGCTTTATTACTTATGAACATAATTGTGGTGTATACACAGATGTAAGAACTTGGATTCAAATCAATCATTGGTAGAAACGAAGTTACTATTACACCACTGTGCTCACCCTCTATAGCAGTTTGCATCTAACAATCCTGGTTGAGGTATTTTAAATAACTTACTGGTATTCCAAGGAACATCATGAGGAGATTCACTTTTAATCTGGTTCAGGAAATAAACTTTGAAATTTCAGTTTCTTCAGGGCTCTTGAGCTTTACGTCTCAATGCGTCTGTCTCTTTCTGCTTCCTTTCGACTCGTTTCCTCAGCTTTTCAGTTGTTTTTAAATCAACTGTGCCTATGGACATTTGCCTAAGTGTTCGTTGGTCTATAAGAAAAGATCTTTCCATTTCTTGGATCCTTTTATGCTTTGGGCAAGAACATTTTTCGAAAGAAACACACTTTCATGAAGAAATGTCGAACAATTTCTGCGAGTCTATCTGGAAGATTTTAAGCTTCGTTTCTAAAGTTTGCTTTTGACAATGTTTTCATGCCAAAATATTTCTTTATCTTCTTGTATTTTTCGTTGTATGTGCGGATCATCTGTACTACACGTTGGCGCGAAATAAAAGGAAGAGAGGCTGTATGCCAAATTTCTTCGATTCTTTCTGCCACTTTATCCACATTATACACTTGGATTGACGTTATTTAACTTCACTTTACAATCATTCCGAACCAACAAATAATATTTCATTACGTCTTCATATGTTGGCAAAATATGGCAACTTAACTCCGTTGGAGCGCCAAACACTGGACAAAATACGCTGCTTCTACTATGCATTTTTCTTTGCAAATAAT
>JABUQX010005411.1:0-12500 GCA_015478945.1 Trachelipus rathkii | reverse complement strand
TGATATTCATGATGATATTATTCGGTTTATATATATTATTAAATATATATAATATAATATATATTATATATATATATATTATATAATATATATACTATATATATATATATATATATATCACTCACCTTTCCCCAAGGACTGGGGTAAAGGAGCGTCGATGCACTGGAAACAGAAAGGTAGTAGAAGAATCAATTTGGACCACTTAGTGTGATTAAACCCACCCCCGAACCAGCCGCACTCAGAAAAATCCACCCATAAATAAATATATTTATATATATATATATCTATATATATATAAATAAATATATATATATATATACATAATATATATATATATATAATATATATATATATATAATATAATATATATATATATATATATACATATATATGTTATATATATGTGATATATAAATATAATATATATATAATACTATTATATATATATATATATACCATATATATATATAATATTATATATACTAGTATATATATATATATATATATTTATCAGAGAAAGCACTCAAAAGGTGGGGATTAATAAATGAGCGAAGCTACTTGAGAGAGGGTAATATGCAAAATCCCCTCCCTCTCTCTATTTCCTATTCCATTTTTTCTTATAATCGCAGAAAAGAAGGGGTACGAGAAAAAAGAAGTTTACAAATATCTGCCTTCTTCATTCAGCCCATTAAAAACGAGTACGGCCTCCTCGAAAAACAGAATACATACTCAGAGGGCAGAGGCACAAATAGTTTAATAATTTCCTTTTAATAATTAGTCTAATATTAATCTTACATGTATTAATTATTTTAATAGTGTTGAACATAATCCACCTTTCAGCTCCCATAATGCATGTGTTAGGACGTCTATGATACACATCACATGTAAATTTTAAAACCCACACATGGTACGGTGTATCACCGCCCCCTCTCGATACGGTTTTCCCCCTCTTCACAATATACAGAAAATTCTGAGATCCCTTTAAAAGAAAGAAATAAGGGCTACAACAAGCTCAGGAGAAAGATACAGTACTAGGGCTGTGTTATGACATGTATCTGCAAAAGGATGAGACTGAAGAATTCAAAGTTCATCTAAGAGCTATTGTTAGTCGACAGGTGAAAAGGAATGCTTGTTTCTCTTCTTTCAAAAAAAAAAATTTTAAACTCGTGTGTAAAAACAAAAGGAGTGAGGACTACCTGAGTTTGTACACATTTCTATCCTCACAACACAACCTACTTACTGAGGCTCAAATTACCAAGGCAAAGACCACAAATATAAAGGCAACGATTTATAGTCAGCCAATAAACAGGCCAATTAGCTTTACACTATGCCAATTAATTAATGAAAAATTTTAAAAAGTGGTAACAACTTCTTCAAATGATTTCATCAGACGGAAAAAAACAACACAATGCACAAAGAAGTACCACTGAATAGAGAAGCGAATAATAGTTAACCAGAATGCATGTTGGATATGTAGCTGAGACCCAATGAGAGAAAAAAGGAAGAACCTTAAGCCTCTAGTTAGTTAAGGATGTTGCAGGTTTTTCAATCCTGAAGTGAACTAAAGCGAATGATCTCACCTCGGCTCTTGCATATTACGTGAAGAGAATTATAAACAAAAATCCGCTGACTGGTAAAGGACCATTCTGTTACTGTCGTTATTGCGAAAGGCAAATTCCTTTTTTTTTCTTTGCTTGTTGGACAAACAACACCCCCTCCCCCCAACATTCTAAAAAGAAGGGGGGCTGAAGCTATGAGTGTTATTGCAAAGAACAGCAAAAAAAACAAAAAAAAAATTTTAGGTTCAAAAAATCCAAAAATTTTCAATTATTAAACTCCCATCAAAAGAGAAGGGAAAAAAGGGTTTATCTGAAGACTATGTTTTATCAGTATTACCAATAAAGAGAAAATAACATGAAGGCCTCCATTATTTTCTTTCCAGGAGATATGATTGACACAAAAATAAAAAAAAAAAAAAAAATAGGATTTTATTTAAGATAAAAACCACTGTATTCTCAGAACCCAGGAAGTATCAGTCCGATATAAATTCACGGTTAACTAAATTTACAAATAATGAATAGCATATAAGACAATGAATACCCTGTTTCTCATCCGTGCTATCTAACCCTTTGAATTTATTGGATAGAAAACCTACTCTAACCATACTGTAAACATAATGAATTTATTTTGCCAGACTATCGTGAAGAATAAAATGAAAAAAACTATCTATCGACCACCCCCAGCAACTAAGAGTTAAGTTTCCTCTAAAGAGACGAATCATCTAAGATTAAAAAAATATTATAATGGATTTCTAACGGGTATAGATGCACTACAGCTCGAAATATCCCCATTTTTTTGTATTAATGATACTGACCGGACATACCCATCATGGTGAAAAGTGTGAAGGGTTTTACTAGTGCCTAATTTCATTCAACCGATGATTCATCATCCTCCCACCGAGACTACATCACCGTAGCATTGTTAGGATGGCCAGAAACATTCCAATTAAGATTGCTTAAGATTAAGTAAATAGTCCTTAACTCCATCGCCAAACTGGAATTTTCGGAAATGAAGCGAAAGTATACTATACCGATACCCTTTTATTTAATTTGACCGGATTCCGGTAATAGTGTCCGATTCTAAAAGCTCTTCTGAAATAGGGAAGAGTGTTAAGCTTATAACCTACGAGTTAGGTGTGAGGTTTGAGAGGTTCTCGCAATGAAGCTCTCTCCCACCAAAGGTGAGGGTCTGCAGCTAAAAGACAAGTTAGACCTCAGCAAGAACAGTGGTTTTTAAACTGTTTCATTGTGACATAAAGCAGTTATATAGAATCATACAGAAGATGGGTTTTTAGTTAACCGAAGTAAAACGTTCAGAAAAAACCTACCATAGTCGCTTACTATGAGCTGGGCTAAATCTCCAATAATGGAGTTATGCGATACAAAAAAAATTAACCCGATGGTATTTACGCGAATATTTGACCATACTGAGCCACCGCTTGGAAATAAGCCGCCTTTTCAGAGTATATGATTATTAGAAAGGAGTGAAACGTCTGGCCTTATTGAATCCTACGTAGCGCTCTCAAGAAAGATGTGTGCTAAATTAATCGAAGACAAGCTCCAGGTTAAACTGCCCGAAGTAACAGTCAAAGTAAAAGGAACTTAAAACACTTAGTGACGGCAGTTCTTGAAGTCTTCGATGTTTGAAAGTAAACCTGTAAAGGTCCACTCCCAATGACTGTAAAAAAGGTTTGCTCTTTCCACCACACGAGAAATTAGGCAAAAAGTCGAAAGAGGAGAGAGAGCAGAAATATGAACTTTTGACCTCGAGGGCATGTTGCACAAGAACAACAAGTCGGACTATCTGTCTATATAGTCTGCCGCATGCGTGGGGTAAAAAATAGTACAAAATCCGACGAATGATTAAAAGAAGTTCCGAAATTCCCAAGTGGTGATGAGTATTATGAAAATGCCATAAAATAAGTTTAATAAAATGTGGAATTGGTATGATGGTCAACCGTGTAGGAGAAACGGGGAACATTGATATCATTACGAGGAAGTTAAAGCGGCCATTATTAATTTAAGCCTCCTATCACCACTTTTAAGGAGAATACCCTCCCACAGTTCCGACGGCTCCGACTAATTTCAAACTTAACTGTTTAGTTAATGTAAACATTGTGAGAAGATAAGTTATCTCGAATGCCAGAATTATGTCGTGTACTCAAAGTGCTCTCTTAGAAGAGTTCAAATCCAATAAAACTGCTTTCCTTCTCTTCTAGAGAAAATTGGGTGATGAAAACACTGTTTAAAGTAATGGACTTGATTCAATGGCAAATCGTGATTTTAACCTTCGCATCCTTAGATTCTGATTGAATCGATAACCAACCAGCGTGTTTATAATGCGATACCACCCTGTCAAGTGTATGAATAATTATTCAACTCTAGGAGGGAAACCCCTTCTGGACTTCCTGTAACTGCTGTAGTTATAGTAATATTATTCTCTTCCAAGAAAGGTTGTTGTAACCGAAACAAATTTGAAAGATGGATGTTCAAATTTCTGAGGCTCATATACACCAAGTCAAGAGCTTTTTAAAGCCAGGTGGGGGTCCTCTTTGCCATAAATCTGAAAAGAGAATGTATTATTTATTAGTTGATCCACGGAAAAACTGGCTAGAGTGGCTGGGTTGCCTTTGGTAGGAACGTACCTCCACTCTGCTGACGGTAAATTTTTTTCTCTAATTTCATTCCACTGTTAATTTTATAGTTGAAAGTAGGTAAGCTGCCTCGGAGAAGAGATGAATTCATTTCAAAGTGAACCTTGACTTTACTCTGAGCAATAATTTTTTACAAACTCTGACAGGACCCTCATACGGTACCGTAGAATGAAATAATAACTCGGGTGGAGATAAGGCCCCCCATGGTTTCCAAAACCCGCATAGCAAGTCCTTGATGGTAGAAACCTTCACCTAGCAGCCATAAAAACATTGAAGAGTGTAATGTGGCTTTAAATCTAAGTCAGTGCTAAGTCGAAACGTTCATACATTTACAATATAGCACAAGCAGCCTTCGAAGCATCTGAGAAGGCCTGTAGCTCCACTTTACTCTTGAGAATACTTTAATTGCCCGATTGCACTTAAACTTTAAGCAGGTGAGACAGAGCTATTAGCATGCCCTGCCACTCCTTTTAATACTCCTCTGTATTTTATTGTGAACCCAATCTAGTTTGCTTTTCCATAAATTTCTTGGAGAAGTATCTTCCTCGTATCACTACCGGTGATAATATACTGAGGGGATCGAATGCCAACGCTATATTATGAAAGAATTCGTTTTAATGTAGTTCCGTGTAAATGTCTTGTGATTGTAGGAGATTGTGTCTTCAACTGTGTCCCACTCCAACCCCAAAATCTTAATGGTAATTTCAACAACACTAACTTTATTTATCTTGAACTTGGCGTTTGCAAGCTGTGAGTTTAATGTCCACTCTCGTCATCGTTGCCTCGCTTCCTTATTCCTTGTACCTTCCTTCCTTCCTGTTCTACCTTCCTTCATTCCTTGCTTCCTTGCTTCCAACTTGTTTCTGCTGCCTTTTCTTTCCGTTTCATTCCCTTGGCTTGTTTTCCTTCTTCCCTTGCCTTCCTTCCTTCATTCCTTGCTTCCTTCCTCCCTTTCCTTCTTCCTCCTTCTTCCTGCTTCCTTTCTTCCTTCCTTTCCATCCTTCATTGCTCCATTCTTTCGCTTCTCCTTTGCTTCACTATATTTTCCTATAATTATTGTCTTCATTCCCTTATCATTACTTCGCTTCCTCCTTACTTTCTGCTTTCTTCCTTTCCCCTGCTTGCCTTCCTTAATTATCCATGCTTTCCTGTGTACCTATCTTCCTTCATCCTTTGCTTGTTTTCTTCTTCCCTGCCTTTGCCTTCCTTATTCTTTCATTCTTTTCTTCTTCCTTCCTTCCTGCTTCCCTGCCTTGTTTCCTTTCTTCCTTCCTTCCTTTCTTCCTTCCCTTGCTCTCTTCTTTCCTTCCTTTCCTTTCTTCCTCCTTCTTTTTCCTTTCCTTTATTTTTTGTTTCCTTCCTACTATTTAGATGACTGCTGCACATTTCTTCCTTCCTTGCTTCCTTCCTTATTTCCACCCCCACCCCCATGGGCTTTTGCTTCCTTTTCGTCCTTTCCTTCCTTTCATTCCTTGATATATCGGAAATATTTTGATGGTTTTCCTTCTTTAGTTTCATAAAATGTACCTCTTCCTTTCTTTCCTCCTTTCTTCTTTCTTTCCTTTCCCGACTTCCTTCCTTCCTTCCTTGTTTCCTTCCTTCCTTCCTTCCTTCCTTCCTTCCTTTCCTTTAACTTCCCTGATATATATTTGTGATTTGTACTGTGTAATCGAACCCGTAACCCTAACCTAACTGTCTGTTTTTATTTTCCCTGTTGATGGTGCCTGTTGGGGTTCCGTCTTTCCTTACCTTCCTTCCTTCCATTCCTTCCTTCCTTCTTTGGTTTCTTCCTTTCCTCCTTCCTTCCTTCCTTTACTTTGTTTTCTTTTCCTTCCCTTCCTCTTTCCTTCCTTCCTTTCCTTCTTTCCTATTCCTTCCTATCCTTTCGTGAAGGGGTTAACCCCAATCATCAACCCTTTTCCTTCCTTTATTCCTTCCTTCCTTCTCCAGTTTCCTTCCTTCCCCTTCCATTCCTTCACTCCTTCTTCCTTCCTTCCTTCCTTCCTTTCCTTCTTCTTCCTTCCTTCCTTTTCCTTCCCTTCCCCTTCTCTTCTTCCTTCTTCCTTCCTTACCTTCCTCTTCCTTCCTTCCTCCTTCCTTCCTTCCTTCCTTCCTTCCTTCCTATACCTCCTTTCCTATCCTTCTTTTCTTTTATTCCTTGCTCCTGCTGCCTTCTTTCTTTCCTTTCCCTTCCCTCCTGCCTCTCCCATACTTCTTTGAGTTGCTTTCCTCTCCTTCGCCTTGCCTCCTTCCTTACCGCCTTCATTCCATGTTTGCTTCCTTCATTCATTCCTTTTTCTAGTTTCCAATTATTCTTGTTTCTTTCATTCCTGCCTTCCTTCCTTCATTCCTTCATTCCTTCTTTCCTTCATTCATTGCTTCCTTCAATTTTGTAAATTTTCTTTGGAACCTTATTCACACACTTTTCTTTTTATTACCATCAGTTATATTATTTTGCTCTTTTCCTTCCTTCCTGGCCTTCCTTTCTTCTGCCATCTTTCCTTACATTCCTTGCCGTTCCCTTCCTCCCCTTCTGCTTTTCTATCCTTATTTATTGATACTTAATTACCTTCTTTCCTCATTCCTCCGGCACCTGTCCCCTTCTCCAAAACATATTCAGTAATTACAATATATAATTTTGAAGTTAAATTCCCTGCATATTATATCTCTATCTTTCTTAAACCTCCCTTATTTCCAATGCTGGCTTTTCCTTTTGCCATATTAGTTTATAATTTCTACTTTTTCAAAAATTTATCTATTCATTTATCTTAAGAAAAGATTTCCTTCTTTCTTCCTTTCTTTAATCATACCATTTAACTTCAATATCCTGCTTCCATTTTCTTGTCTACCTTACCATACCCATCTCTCCCTTTCACTCCTTCCTTTACTTCCTTCCCTTTCCTTGTCCTTCTTCCTTCCTTCCTTCCTGTCCTTTCCTTTCTCTTCCTTTTCACTTTCTTTTCCTTCTCTCCTTCACTTCTCACCAACATGACCTTCCTCCTTCACTTTTCTCTCCTTCCTCCTTCCTCCTCCTTCCTTCTTCCTCCTTCCTGCCTTTCGTCTTTCTTCTTCCTTCCTATTCTTCCATTCCTTCCTTTCTTACTTCCTTCCTTCCTTCCTTCCTTCTTCCTCCTCCTTCTTCCTTCCTTTCCTTCCTTCCTTCCTTCCTTCCTTCCTTCCTTCCTTCCTTCCTTCCTTCCTTCATTCCTTCATTCTTTGCTTCCTTCCTTCTTTCCTTTATTCCTTATTCCTTCATACTTTCTTTCCTTGCATCCTTGCTAACTTCTTTCCTTCAATATTTGCTTCTTTCCTTGCTTCCTTCCTTCCTTTCTTGCTTCCTTGCTGCCTTCTTTCCTTAATTCTTTGCTGGTTTCCTTCCTCCCCTGCTGCCTTTCTTCCTTTATTCACTGCTTCCTTCCTTACTTCCTTCCTTCCTTGCTTCCTTCCTTCCTGCCTGCCTTCCTTCCTTGCTGCTTTCTTTCCTTCATTCCTTGCTTCCTCCTTTCCTTGCTGTCTTGCTTCCTTCATTATTTGCTTCCTTTCTTCCTGCCTACCTTCCTTCATTCCTTTCTTCCTTCCTTTTATTTATTTATTTGTTTTAATTATGCATGGAATTCTGGTGGATTTTCTTTGGAATTTGTGAAACCTGTGTAGATTGCTATGGTTTTGTGTAAAATTTGTGTGGATTTATTTGTGGATTGATGTTTATTCTGTGTAAAATATGTGTTGAATTTTTTGGAATTGGTGTGTAATTTATATTGGATTTGTCCAAATTTTGTGTAAACTTTATGTAGAATTGTTGGGGAATTTGTTTTGAATTCGTGTAGAATTGGTGTTAATTTTTTGTTGAAGTTGTGTTGATAAAGTGTTTAATTGGATTGAATTTTTGTGGAATTTGTGTGGAATTTGTATGGACTTTCTGTGGAATCGTTGTAGATTTTGCTTAATTTGTGTGGAGTTTGGGTTGATTTTTATTTTAATTAGGTGTGTATTTTGTGTAGATTTGTTTTTTCTTAGGAATTGGTGTGGATTTTGTGTTTAATTTGTATGGATTGGTGTAAATTTTATGTAGACATTGTGTTGAATTTATGTTGAATAGATGTGGATTTTGTGTGCACTTTGCGTACAATTGGTGTGAATATTGTGTTGAAGTTGTGTGTAATTGTTGTTGATTTTCTTTGAAATTTGTGATGATTTGGTGTATTTTGTACTTTGTATTTTATATTTTTGCCTTTTGTATTTTATATTTGTCAATTTAATAATGATATGTAAGCAAAATGTTTCTTCACGTAGAAAATTTTTCCTTTTATTGATGCTGTTTAATGTTTATATTTCTGTTTAAGTTCCTGATATTTATTGTTGATTTGTACTTGTAACGTAACGTAACAACCTAACCGTAACCTAACCTAACCTAACTTTTGTTTGCTATTTTTTCTGTAGGATTTGTTGCACTGTTTTATAATCACGCCTTTCATTCTTGATCAATTAACCAGAAATTGTATATATATTTGCTGATTTACATTGTTTAACCCGTTAACCGTAAACCCTAAGCCTAACTTCTGTTTTTATTTCTCCTGTTGATGGTGCTGTAATGGTGTTCTGTTTTACACTTGCCTTTCTGTTGTTTTTTAAGTTCTGAATTATATTTGTCGATTTGTACTTATGAGGCTACCTAAGCCTAAACCTTATAACTCAACCTAACCTAAACTAACTTCTGTTCTATTTTCCTTGTTGTTGGTGCTGCTGCTGTTGTTTTTTAACTTGTATTTCTTTTGTTGTTTAAGTTTCTGATATATTTGTTGATTTTGTATTGGAACGTAACCTAACATAACTTCTGTTGCTTATTCCGTTATTGGTGCTGCTGGTGTTGTGTTTTACGCTTGTATCTCCTAACCTTAACTTATGTTGCTAATTTCCCTTTTGTGGTGCTGTTGCTGTTGGTTGTTTTAAATTTGTATTTCTTTGTACATAACTACGAATAAGGGGAATTTGCATAGAACAATGAATAGGATGTGCTTATATATCGTAACTGATATGATGTTGAATGTGATCATAGAGTGTGGCTTGGGAACAACTTTCGAAATCTGATAAGCAATTGGCATAATGAAGAGTGATAGTGAATGTAGTGTGTGATTTGATGGTGCAAGAATAGGTATTTGGGGATGAGTCATTAGTAAGGAGGAGGTAATGTGTTGAGCGAGAAAGTTGATAATGGTAAATCCGCAGGTATAGATGAAATACCGGTAAAATGACAAGAACGAAAGCGAAATGGTGATTATTGGATTTGGAAGTTTGTAACAAAATGTTTATGGAGAGCATAGTTCCGAGGATTGAGAGCAGAATAGTACCCTTATATAAGGTTAAATGAGATAAGGGTGACAGTAGGAATTATAGGAAATTAGTTTATTAAGTGTAGTAGGAAAGAACATGTATTAAAATATATTTGGTCCGAACAGACTGCGCTTCGATGACATGAACGACTACCACGCATGATAGCTCTAATGTTATAACAAGGGCTTTAGAAGTGTGTTTACGAGCATGTGTGGCATTCCAAATCCTTACGAGTGTAAAAAGGATTCGCGAAAATGACGGGAGTAGAAATAAATGTATTTAGTCTCTTTGTCATTGCAAATAACAGGCGTTTGAAATGATTAATACGAAGCTCTATGTGGCAGTGTTATGATATATTCTTGGTTTCATTTCTGCTTGCGTAAACTGTTGAATGGAATAAAAATATACAATGACGTATCAGCTAAAGTGTCGTGTGTAAGAACTATATCTAAGAGCTGGAAGGACTGTCTTTAATTTATTAATAGCGGTAGTTAGCATCTACTGTGCTATTTCGCTTCTGTGTTCTATTCTTAACTTTGATTCTATAATGGATGGCGGGTTAGTGATACGAATTAGACGTTGCGCTATGCACATTGCGTGGTCTGTTTAAATCATGGTTCGTGGAGTCTGTTTCAAAATTCTCCGAACTCGATCTTGCACCCTTTCCAAAACTTACCTGACTCTCGCGCGCTTCGACCCGACTCCGTGACTCTCGACTCCGACTCCGACTCCTTGAAAATTACCAACTCCCAAACATATATCCGCCTCCCGACTCCTACTCCGACTCCACAAGATAAAAAAAAAAAAAATACCAAACAAAAATCTCGGTTAGATATATGCGAGTATGAAGAAGAGGTGGACAGATCGCCCTTACCTCTTACATTATATGGCGATGATTTGCGTTTGCTTGTTGTTGCGGCGAATCTGAGAGAGTTGTGAAGGATTTGTAGAGAGAATTTGGCATGGTTTGCTAAAAAAAGATGTTTGAAGGTAAGCGTAGATAAGATAAGGTTATGGTTGTAAGTGAGACCAGTCCTCGATCTGAAGTTATGTTTAGTTATGGCGAGCAGCTGAACAAGTGCTGAGTTTAAATAATGGTTGATGAAAAGGTTAACTGTATATTGCGCAGATTGTAGTTACGGAAAGTCTATGTAATGGCCCGGGAAGGTGGCTGGTGCAATTAAATCGTTGGAGCAAAGGATACTATCCAATCTGAGTACCCCGGTTAACGGTATATTTTAATAATATTATAATGTTGAAATTTTAATATACAAAAACCAATAAATTGCCTTAAAGATTACCCGCTATTTATAATGTATACTTGAAAGAACACTTAAAGTACAGTTTAACGCACTTCGTTACTTTTCCCTCAATAGAAACTTGCGTGCTATCCTAATATACGATTTAACGCAACTACTTTTCCGTTAGCTAACGGCTATCCTTAGTATCGAAAACGGAACTACTTTTTGAGTAACGATGCCCTTCCCAACCTCTGTATAATATATCATATATTACTATATATAATATATACTTATATCTTATATATATTATATTATATATATACCTTATATATACCTTTCCTATATTACCTATTCTACTTCCCTTACCTATTATCCTTATTACTCATTTACTAGACTCCTTCCTTCCTTTCCTTCCTTTTTTATCCTTCCCTTCCTTCCTTCCTTCGCATTTATACCTTCCCTTCTCATTCCTTCCTCATTTACTTCATACTTCCATTCCTTCCTATTCCTTCTTACCTATCCTTCCTTTATTACCTTCCTTCCTATCCTATCTATTTCTCTTACTCTCTACTTACACTTTCCTACTCTACTTCACTTACACTTACCTTACCTTATGCTTCCTTTCTTATATTCCTTACTTTCTTCTTTTACTTTCTTATATTCTTTCTTATAATCTATACATTCATTATTAATATACCTTTATAATCATATACTATATACTATACTATTATATATAATTTGTTATTATTTCTTTATCTTATTCTATTTATTTTTTCCTTCCCCGCTCTCGCATCCTCTTCACTTCCGCCTTTCTCTTTCATTTTTTGGACCAGTCAACCAAATTTTGGATTGAACGAATAATTTATTAAACCTTAGATTCTACTATATATAATATATATTAGTATATTATATACTCAGATGCCTTCCTACTATATATATATATATACTATTTTCTATACTATATTCTTCCTTCCTTCCTTCCTTCCTTTCTTTACCATTTTCCTTATCCTTTTCCTTATTCTAGTCTACTTATATACCTTCTATACTTCCTTTCCTTCCATTATCCTATCTTCCTTCCTTACTACTGATTACCTTTCATTTACCTTCCTTCATATACTTCCTTCTATATCATATACCTACGCTTAGCGGTATACACTATCGTCGGATGATATAACAGCTATCGTCACTTATCACTACTTATACTGTCAAAATTCTCCTCAAGTGCTATTAGTATGAACACATATTACAGGCGGAAGTTTTTTCTGCTTGTTCCACACTTAATCACGACCGTTACTGAAGCGACTTCATCATATCTTCCTCCTACGTCATTGTACAAAAAGGAGGGGAAATGCTTGTTATCATTCTTAATACTTGCATTGAAAGACTCTCATAGCTAACTTCTCGTCGTCTACCGGTTAATCTACGTTACGCATAGTTGAACCAACACTCTTATATGGCGTCTACCAATAACACTAGATTGCAAAAATGAGTTTAAAAAGCCTATTTCTTTGAATAGTCATCTTGAAAACCTTCTCCATACTATATTAGGTGAGTAAGTGCTTCCACGTAGCTACGAAGGAGACTGATTTCCCCCATATATACAAAAAATTGTAACTAATCACGTTATCAAGTCGGCCTTTTCTAACTTTCTCACATCATGCGTCCGTATTACTGTTAGACTTCTGAAATAGACCTACCATGCATCAACAGGTAAG
>JABUQX010005410.1:5000-13106 GCA_015478945.1 Trachelipus rathkii | reverse complement strand
GTGTGGTCAAAGCTTTTGATGTGTTGCTAATGACTAGAGAAAACTCTAAATTAAGAAATGGAGTATCGGTCAAAACTACTATATATAGTAAACAGAAATAAAAACAAAGCAAAAATACAGCAGTGTTCTTTCTTAAATTGATGAGAAAGTCGGGTATCTTATCCTCATTTTACTCTAACTCTTACCAAAGGAGCACCCTGTCAGTAGCTTCGTTCCCGGTAAAAAGAGTGTTTTGAAAAAAAGATAGCGGACAATTTCTCAGCTTCCAAGATCAAACATCTTAGAACTTAAAACAACGTTACCATCTCTCCTTTCCTTTCTCTATAACTAAGGGTACTTTGCCGTATCTTAATCCTCAGCGAATAGGGTTATTTAGGGAGAAGTGTGGCAGATGTTTCGTTTAAAATCAGTCAATTTATAGAACATATTTGTAAAAAAGAAAAACTAATCCAGTCTAAAAGGGATATGCAAAAATAGAAATGTCTATCTACAATATGCAAAAATGTTTTCTTAATCCACTATAATCTAGCCTAAAAGGGGATGCGGTTGTCTAAACTCCTCTCATTATACAGCGTCTCACTTGGCATTTTGCTATAAAAAAAAAATTGCTCCCACTGTGTTGCAAACATTCGGTCCAATCTTTCGGGGATCCTGAATCACAGTGTACTCTAATGTATTAGAGCAAAGATTAAACGAAAGCCAATAAGGTGTATATTCTGGAGCAAAACATTCACAGAAATCCCTAAAATCAATCAAATATTGGCTATATGTGCAGTTGATTGTTAATCAGACTAGCTTAAATTTAAATGAAACAAAACTCTACAATCAAACTATCTACCGACCAACAAATTCATCCTGACCTAAACTACTTCTGTGCTTGACTTGTTCAAATGTTTGTCTGGCTATCACCCTTTGATCAACTGAAACTTTGCCGCCCTTGCCAAAACCTTTTTATTTGAGCTTACCTGCGCTCTTGTAAGTGTTCGAAGGGGAGAATCAGGGTGATTCAGGTGTGATTTTGGATGTCTTTTGCAGCTGTCGGTGCTTACCCCATTAGTCACCAGCATAACCGTCTCTAGCATCTCTAACAGACTATCTAAACCTTTGTCAAAACTTCTCGTAATCGTAGACTAGGAAGAACCTTTGGTGAGGCAAACATCATGTAAGTAATTTGTTTCTACAGCATAATAAACAGAAAAAAATTAGATTAAAGCAAACCTAATGTTAATCAATCTTAATCCAGTCTAACATCAATTACTTATTACCTATACTCGTCCGAGTTGGGTATTAAAAGTATGAAATAAAAATGCTGTACAAAATAGTGCTTCAGCACAGAAGAATAAAAGATTCTTAGAAAGAGATTGTAGAACATCAGAAGAATGATTAGGCAATCTAATGTGCCTGGTCATTAGTACATCTCAAAGTAAGTGGTGTTGCTCACTTACATACATATATATATAATATATAATATATATATATATTATATTAATATATATATATATATATATATATATATATATATATATATATATTTTGTGGAAGTATCTCCCCTTACCTCCTTGGCTACGCTCTAAACCTGAATATGGATAGATAGCGGATAGTTAAAATAGGTAAGATATATTTTTTCAACGCATATATACAATGGATATATGGGGAAATGGGCATTAAGTCTGGCATCGGCACTTACGTTCTAAAAGATCAGGCGGGGAATCCGCGGCCTGTACTACATGCTTCTTAAGACTTACAGTTTTTTGGTCGGACTGGCGGGATGGGACTTATATAAATGCTTTTACTCCCTTCTGAAGGGTTTTCAGGGAAAATTTGTGTCAAAAACTAGGACTATTTATACTACTATCCAAATTTCTTTCTTGTTTAGGGGAAATACTTCATCAATTTTTACTCCTTTTCTTACCTCTAAAAGCTGTTTCTTATCAACGAGGTATTCGAATAGTTAAAACTAGCGTGCAACCTACATTCAAAAATTTGTCTTTGTTTGATCTTTTCAATACTCAAAATTGAAGTAAATTCTCTATATTTACGGTCTTAATTTGAAAAGAAAATGAGTGCTTTATCTATCTTTTCTAAACCTAAAATTGAAAGCAAAATTTAGGACTACTTTGTCATGGGTATACGCATCCTGAACATCCAGAGACCTGCTTGATTGAAGGTCTTTAAGGGGGAACCGGGGAAACTTTCGGCCCACGAGTAACTTCCCTTAAAAGGACCTGATCATCAGAGCGTCGTTAGGTAACACCTGTCTATGAGATGAACTAACATAAGTCTCTTTTACGGAGGGCTACGTTTACCATCCTGTGATCTTTCTCTCACCACATTATATAATCTTTTGGTCTTAACTTACGAAAAGAAGATAGTGATTCAACTCAGACAAAACAGAATATGATTTGGTTAATGCTAGAATCATTTTATCCATTAAAAACCTATCATGAATTAAAAAGATATTAAGCTGACTGCTCTTGAACGTTCATAATGACAAAATAAAAGATCATACGCAAAATGGTAAAAATTTCAAGAGATAAAAATGTTACATTATCTATGAAAAATAGGATCAAATCTTTACTTAAAACTCATAGGACAAACTTGGCTTTCCTTGGCTCTGGCCTTTCTCTCTCCAATCTCTCCACCAACTCAACTGATTTGTCTCGTTTCAAGCCTCGTAGGTGGTGTCCAGTCACCGTTGGAAACTGTTTTGCGCTTCAAATCAGAAACTTTGGGGTCTTGAAGATATTTTGCTACGGTCTATTCTCTCTTAAACAAAAAAGATAAGGCATTAGGCATATATTATACACTTTATTATATCTATATAGATACCTATCTGCATAGATATTAGTAAAAGGATATAGGGCATACGGCTCTTATGTTGCTAGGCACTCAGGCTATTCTGTCCCCCCTTCCCTTGGGTTCGTTGCCAGCTAGGCTTGTAACAACTTGAGATCAGCTTCCTACTACCTACCAGCATGCATTTGGGGATTTATTATTGCCATGGGCGCTGGTTTACTCTGTCCCTATCCCGTCTCTTGGGTTTGTTGCCAGCCAGGCTTGTAACAACTTGAGATCAGTTTTCCAACTACCCACCAACGTGATTACCCGTAGATTGGATGCCTCGCAACTGGCGGAAATGCTTGCTATAAATGCTTTGATGGTTTTCGGGTGAATTGCTCGGAGACGTCCTGTTCCGCTATCTTTTCGACCCTAACCTTGGAGTATTTAAATGTTAAAATATTACCCTGCCCTTTCTCATTTAAAAAATATTCATGCAACCGATTTTACAAATCGTAATATCTCTATTCTGCTTCTAACAGGGTAGACAAAACTTTACACACAAAATGAAGAAACAAACCAATTTCAGTCCTATCTAATTAGCTTAAAAATAGATCCATCTCTGTTCTACATGTATAGGTATATCGTATACAGACAGATATTCGTATGCATTCACACATACATGCATATATATATATATATATATATATATATATATATATATATTTAATATATATATATATATATATATATATATTATATATATATATATCTGTATAAATAAAAATAATATTTATTTTTTTTTGTTTTTTTGGGTGTCAAATATGATGAAAGATGACATCATTTCTGTCTTTTTTAATTCAACTAAGTGGTTTGGATGATCGAAGAAATATTTTTAAAACAAAATTACACATCTGTGCTATAGAGGCGGAGTACACCTCTTTCTTCGGAATTCTATCTAGAATATACATAAAAGAAAAATTGATTGACGAAACATGCTATTCGATCAATTTAGGTAGCCTTTTAAAGGTTTTGAATTCCATCTTTAAATGTACATAAAAAGTAATAGAAAGGTTCTTGGTCAATCGCACAGATATAAAACTAAACTTACTCTTTTATGACAAACAAAAATATTTACTAAAGGAATGGAACCGCGTTTTATACAAATGAAAACAGAAATTTATTCAAAATTATTACTTGAACATGTCTCATATGAGACTGGGAAAAATTTTTTAATGGGAATGGCAGCACTCGATTTAATGGGAAGAAAGCAAACTAATCCATGCTGTTTGTAAATTACCATTTATTGTATTATGTTCCTGTACATGCACATAGTGGCACCCCACAACATTATAGTACACAATAAACAGCTACATATATATATATTAATATATGATATTATATATATATATATATATATATATATATATATATATATATATATATATATATATATATATATATATATATATATATATATATATATATATATATATATATATTTTTATTTTATATAAGTTATGCTTAAACTTATTCTTCCCTCATATGGTGTGATACTCATTAAATTATTCCTCTTTAATCATATCTCCCTCCCTAATCCTTCCTTCTTTAAATACTATTTCGTGTAAGGTGTAAGGTATGGAAAGGTCATATCTCCTCCTTTGAGGATAGGGGCCTCTCTCGGTGTCCCTCTCTATTTCTTTAAAAGGAGATAAATGAATTTTGGTGACATGTTTGCCCCCACAAATTATCATCTTTTGGTATAAATTGATACTGACATCCATGCTTTCTAAAACGTTGGTTCCCAGCAATAGGTTCCATGGAGCTTCTAGCTCATGTATGAGGAACCGGATCCTTTTATATTGGTTTGCTAACTGAAAGTACAGTTCTATTTCTCGGTAAGGGTCGTGGGTTCTCACCACTCAAACCTCTGATTCTTATTTTTGTTAATTTACACAACGCTATGGTCTTCTCTTTCCTCCCGAGTTCATTTAACGTATGACGTGTAATAAAACTGAATGTAGAAGAGGTGTTTAAAACGATAATGGAGTTTAATCCCTCTTGTTCTTTCTTGAAAGCTAAAATAGCATTGAAAAAATATTGTTTCCCTTTCTGATTGATTTTCTCTTCTTCTTCAAGGTGATCATTGGCTGCCTGCAAATTCTCTAATTGACTCGAATTGTCTTTTATAGTGGAAGGCAGTTGTTTCATCAATTCTTTGGATTCAAAATTGTGAAGAGCGGAGGAGAGAGGTACTTCCTCTGCTTGCTCCGGTCTCCCTGACTGTTGATTCATCAATTCTTCGGATTCAAAATTGTGAAGAGCGGAGGAGAGAGGTACTTCCTCTGCTTGCTCCTGTCTCCTTAACAGTGGTCTCGCTTGAGCGGCATCGTACAAAGCAAAACTTCCCTTACTTCCCTTAAGCGCAAGTGGCTTGTCGGGATTGTTTTTTCCTCCTTCTGGCGCGGATGGCCGGTTAGGATCTTCGTTTATCTCCCTAGGTGCGGACGACCGTTCGAGATTTTCATTTATCTTTTTAGGCACGGAGGGCCTGTGTGTAGGTTAGGTTCATCTAGAATTGCAGTGGCTACTTTTGATACCTTTTCTAACAGAGATTCTATATCCATCGCTGGGTCAAACATCTTAATGATTTCATTCTTCAAACATTTACCATTTTTCATGGGAGAGACATGATTGACTATCTTCGCCATTATCATGTAGTTTACTTTGTCCTTTTCGAAAGGATAGATAGGAGTTTTATCTTTTGCTTTCTCTAAGTATATTTTCATCAATTTTTCTAGTTCTCCCAAAAATGTGGAAAAAGGTGTTTGTTCTGGGCATTCAAAGGCTATGAATGCCATCAATTCTTCCTTGTAGGAATCGTTATTACCTTGGGTTGCATCTGTAGATAACAGAATTCTGGCTTTATCTGCTTGGTTACTTTCCGCTTTTGAACTTGCCATTTCGTTCTCTTTTCTTGTATGCAGAGGAAAAGGTGGAACGTCTTCTTCTTTCATTTCTTTCTCTCTTCTATTCTCTTTCGCTATTTTATTTTCTTCCTCTACCTCACTCTCTTTTTTTATCTCATTTTCTTTCTTTATTTTATTCATCTTCTCTCCCTCTCCCAACTCACACTCTCCTCCTCTTTTCTCTCTCTCTTCTTCTCCAACTCCGTTTTTCCCGGCCATTTTACCTCTCTTAAGCTATATATATGTAATATATATTTATTGGTGTTTATGGGGCTTAAAAACTAAGAGAATGAAAGAAAGATTTTGATCTCTGGAGAAAGAAGGGTAAAATGAGTTTGATGGAAGATATAATAAAGTTTTTTGATGAGGAAAGTCGGTGAGGGTTTTTAATGTAATCAAAGGACAGTGTGGTCTAATGACTTTTGTCTTTTACTTTAAAGAAATAATAAGATGAATCACTTCCACGTTTTAATATTTTTAAATTAACCAAGAACCACAAAAGCTATTAAACAAATAAAAATTAACTGTGGCAATAGTTATGTTTTTTAATTAATGGCTTATAGTGAGAGGTTCCTTGACAGTGTTAAAACAAATAATTTTAAAGTTTTAAACTGATTGGAGTTGCTTAAATCAAAGTCTAATTACGTCAAAAGCACCCATTTAGGAATATTACCCACATTATATATATATATATATATATATATATTATATATATATATATATATATATATATATATATATTATATATATATATATATATATATATAGTATATAGTATCCTCACTTTAATTTATTTAAAGCAAAATCCAAGTTAAAGAAAAAAAAATCTTTATAAAATTATAATTGACGGGTATATAGTTTTCTCTCAAACTGATAGATCCTATTAAGGAATATTAGCATATATGCAAAGTTGATGAAAATCAAAAAATAACAAGAATAAGAGAAATGAAAGAAAACCATTGCTTAATACATGCTTGTTTCTTTTCAAGGGCATTTCGTTCGATTCATACGCCGCGCGTATCATGCATCAGTAACCGTTCGTTCAAAGAGGTGTGAAAGGTCACGTGCCAATATGAGTCAACCCAACTTGTGTTGCATTGCGGACACGCTTACTGTACGTCTCTATATTCGTATACACGTATGGGTGTATATAGATTATATATATTATATAATATTATATATATATATATATATAATATATATATATATATATATATATATATATATATATATATATATATATATATATATATATATATATAACCTAATTATATATATAATATTATATATAGTAAGTTATAGAAATTAGAAATTCAAAAAGAAAATTGTACGTCTAGTATAAAAAAAAATGCTAATGAAATAAATTCCCTATCTCTATCTAATTACTTTTAATGGATGGATTAACCAAAACATATATATAGTATATATATATATATATATATATTTTATAGATATATATAATATATATATATATTATATATATATATATATATATTATATATATATATATATATATATATATATATATATATATATATTATATATATATATATACATATATATATATATATATATATTATATATATATAATATATATATATATATATTATATATATACTTATATATATTATTATATATAGGATGTATATATATATATATATATATGTTATATCACTTTGTTACCGTATGAGGACTACTATCGAGGATGGGGTTTCTTCCCTCCAAATCTTCCGTGCAATTTTTTCTCCCCCGTTTTCTCGCTTGGAGAACAGCAACTGCAGCTGGTGATTGTCTTGTGGATGCAGCTTGTTGTCGTTTGGATATCTCGCGGAGTTTGTTTAAGTTTGTTCTTTACTTATGCCCGCGATACACACACACTATTTCCTGTGGATATTTTTGTACGTACTTGTGCACATACACATACATACATATATATATTGTGTATATATATTATAATATAAAATTATAACATATATACTACGTACATATGTATATATATTATGTGCACAGTATTAAATGCAAAATAATCGGTTAAAACAAAAGAAAAATTAAGAGTCTATTTCACACTTCTCTCTGTTTCTTACTTCTTTCGTTCTGTTCTGACAAACAAACATTTACGTCTCATGTATTGATTCTTTCTGGATCATACGGTTAGTCGTGTTCGCAGACATCCACTCAAAAAGAATAATGGTTATCCTATATTCATTAATAGAGTATTACGTATTTAATAATAATTAAATTATCTAATTAATATTGATTAATTAAATTAAAGAAAATATATATTGGGGAGGGTAAGGTGATTTAACAAAAAAATTTTCTTGACCCTATTTTTACATATTTTCCCCAACTTAAAATTTAT
>JABUQX010005409.1:0-27333 GCA_015478945.1 Trachelipus rathkii | reverse complement strand
TAAATAAATAATATAATAATAATAATAATAATAATAAATAAATAATATAATAATAATAATAATAATAATAAATAAATAATATAATAATAATAATAATAATAATAAATAAATAATATAATAATAATAATAATAATAATAAATAAATAATATAATAATAATAATAATAATAATAAATAAATAATATAATAATAATAATAATAATAATAAATAAATAATATAATAATAATAATAATAATAATAAATAAATAATATAATAATAATAATAATAATAATAAATAAATAATATAATAATAATAATAATAATAATAAATAAATAATATAATAATAATAATAATAATAATAAATAAATAATATAATAATAATAATAATAATAATAAATAAATAATATAATAATAATAATAATAATAATAAATAAATAATATAATAATAATAATAATAATAATAAATAAATAATATAATAATAATAATAATAATAATAAATAAATAATATAATAATAATAATAATAATAATAAATAAATAATATAATAATAATAATAATAATAATAAATAAATAATATAATAATAATAATAATAATAATAAATAAATAATATAATAATAATAATAATAATAATAAATAAATAATATAATAATAATAATAATAATAATAAATAAATAATATAATAATAATAATAATAATAATAAATAAATAATATAATAATAATAATAATAATAATAAATAAATAATATAATAATAATAATAATAATAATAAATAAATAATATAATAATAATAATAATAATAATAAATAAATAATATAATAATAATAATAATAATAATAAATAAATAATATAATAATAATAATAATAATAATAAATAAATAATATAATAATAATAATAATAATAATAAATAAATAATATAATAATAATAATAATAATAATAAATAAATAATATAATAATAATAATAATAATAATAAATAAATAATATAATAATAATAATAATAATAATAAATAAATAATATAATAATAATAATAATAATAATAAATAAATAATATAATAATAATAATAATAATAATAAATAAATAATATAATAATAATAATAATAATAATAAATAAATAATATAATAATAATAATAATAATAATAAATAAATAATATAATAATAATAATAATAATAATAAATAAATAATATAATAATAATAATAATAATAATAAATAAATAATATAATAATAATAATAATAATAATAAATAAATAATATAATAATAATAATAATAATAATAAATAAATAATATAATAATAATAATAATAATAATAAATAAATAATATAATAATAATAATAATAATAATAAATAAATAATATAATAATAATAATAATAATAATAAATAAATAATATAATAATAATAATAATAATAATAAATAAATAATATAATAATAATAATAATAATAATAAATAAATAATATAATAATAATAATAATAATAATAAATAAATAATATAATAATAATAATAATAATAATAAATAAATAATATAATAATAATAATAATAATAATAAATAAATAATATAATAATAATAATAATAATAATAAATAAATAATATAATAATAATAATAATAATAATAAATAAATAATATAATAATAATAATAATAATAATAAATAAATAATATAATAATAATAATAATAATAATAAATAAATAATATAATAATAATAATAATAATAATAAATAAATAATATAATAATAATAATAATAATAATAAATAAATAATATAATAATAATAATAATAATAATAAATAAATAATATAATAATAATAATAATAATAATAAATAAATAATATAATAATAATAATAATAATAATAAATAAATAATATAATAATAATAATAATAATAATAAATAAATAATAAAAAATAATAATAATAAACAATGCTAAAAAATCAATAATATATAATAATAATAATAATAATAAATAATAATAATAATAATAATAATAATAATAATATACATAATAATAATAAAATAAAAATAATAATATAAAAACAACGAAGAATTTGACTTGCTCTTGACACAGTATGCACTACATATCTGACGTTTCAACATTACACCTACTTGATAAGTGAAATCTATATTTTCGACTTGTATCCTCTTGGTCTCGCTAATTCTCCCAATCTCTTTCTAGAAGTAAATTGTGCTTATCCTTATAACAATCGCTTTTACAAACGGACCATGCTCCTCTTGAACTCTCTACTCTCTCTCACTCCTCTCTCCTCTCTCTCCCTCTCCTCTCCTCTCTCTCTATCTTTCATCTCTCTCTCTCCTCTCTCTCTCTCTCTCTCTCACGTCACATCCCTCTAAAATCTTGAAGAGGTATCGTGTGACTCGTTTTTTTATACAGTCTCATTCACACTTAGTCCATCTCTCTGATCCCGGGTTTAAATCTTTATGCTCGAATTTACATGTTTTAAACTGGTAAAGTACGGAATACGCTCCCCTTTATCTGTTTAGTACTCCCATCCTTTAATTTGCCATTTTCAACTGTAGTATATCTAATAATGTAATGAATCCTTTAATCGTGTCCTGGTTTTCGGTTTCACTCCAACTTGGATAGAATTTAAAAGAACTCGACTTTTCATTTTTACAATGTAATTGATCATATGCTAATATTTAATGATAACTACTTAACTTTATAATGTATTTATCCTGAAAGGATACTAAATGAAATTTGAAAGCTCTCAGAATCTTTTATACATATAATTAGAAATAAAAGAAATAAATTAGGCCGTACCACAGTTTAAATAAAGCTATGTCTTGGGAAATCATTACTCTTTTATTACTTTTTTTTTGAGTAAGCATAATCAGCTATATAATATATATATATATATATCATATATAATATATATATAATATATAATAATATAATATATATATATATATATATATATATAATATATATTATAATATAATATATTATGTCTGAGTGTACATGTGTGTGATGTGTGTGTGTGTGGTTGTGTGGTGTGTGTGCGTGTGATTGTGTGTGTGTGTTTTGTGTGTGTGTGTGGTGTGGTGTGTGGGTGTCGTGTATGTGTGGTTTGGATAATATGAATGTTTAAGAGAAATAACCAGAGGGCCTCTAAAATATCGGGGACGGATATTACCTGCCAAATGAATTATAAAATATTTTTGCATACACCACACATCACTTTCATATATATTAATATATAAATATATTAGATAATATATAATTATATATATATATAATATATATATATATATATATAAATATAATATATATTATATATACCCAGTATATATATAATATATATATATACTATATATATATATATATATATCAATATAATATATATATATAATATCATATATATATATATATTATTATATATATAAAACTATAATATATATAACATTACTGTATATATATATATAAATTACTATTAATTATATAATATATAATATATATATAATATATAATATATATATTATATATTATATATAATATAATATATGATATAAATAATATAATATATATATACTATAATACTATAACATATATATATATAATAATATAATATAATATACTATATAATATAATTATATATATATATACGAGTATATATAATATAAAAAAATTAATATATATATTATAATATATATAATATATATATATATAATATATATAAAATATATATATATATTATATATATAATAGATATATATATATATATATTATAATATGGGCGTAGGCAGGATACTTTACAGGGGGGTAAAGGGTGATATATATAATATATAGTAAATAAAACTATATATATATATATAATATAATATATATATATATTATATAATATATAAATATATAATAATATATAATATATATATATTATATAGTTTAGACGCAAGATGACTGATGGTTATATACACAGGATAAAAAAGTATCACTTCGGTTATAAAATAAAGTAAATAACCAGTCTACACAGTGTAATTAAAAAAATTTTGTCATGAGATGAGTAAAAATAAAAAATACTCATTTGAAGAAACCGTAAAAGTAATATTTATCGTGCGTAGATAGTCTGAGCCTGAGTGGTAACTATATTAAATCTAAACACATGATGCCTTGGATTTCAGGCGAATCCGCCAATTACATTTGCTTCTAATTCGGTTCCATTTTTTTTTCCACTTTTTACTAATTTTTTGAAATCATCCTAATAGGCTCCATAAGCCCTGTCCTTCTCCATTGTTCCTAGCCAAGCTTTTACTTCCGAAAAGCCCTCGGAAAGACTAAATAACTGATTAAAATCAAAAGCACCATTCCCAATTAAAGACAGGTTTTTGATTTGGAGGGAAAAAAAGGGTTGCGCTTTTAAATAACTCAGTAATTCAAAGTCTTTCAACGTTTGCTTATCCAATTTTTTTATTTTCAGCCACAAGGATACCATTAAAAGTCAGTTCGGTAGAATTTATTGACATTCAAGATCATAAAACTCTGAAAAACATTTTACTTTCTCACGCAAAATGCCTACGGGGAGCACCTTACATAAGAAACGGATGCAAATAAAAAGATGAAATGCTGGGCAAAACGTTGTTTTTTCTGAAAATCTAGTCTCTAAGAGGATGAAAGTGAGTCCAGATAAAGCACAAGACAGAACGCTTCCAATATTCTGCAGAAGGTTTCAGCGGGATGATTTGCTTTATGTTGTTGAGATTATACTTTTCTAGGTGGTGCCAAGTTCTACTAAGAACTCAGCAAAGTAATAACATTGAAGGATAAGAGCAGATCAGCAGTTCCATTGGTCTTTGAAAACCTTCAAAATTCTTTGGATATGATCAGAGTTCTGCTTAAGGTAAAATTTTTTTTGTTTGAATAATGTTAACCACTGGTTCAACTAAAGCAAAATATTTGGTTAATTACGGAAGAGGCTAATTAAATGAAAATTGGGTCTGTGCGGACCAGTAATAATGAAAAGCAGTTTTTCTTGTGATTGTTGGCCCATTCAACACAATTTTTTATCCTATTTGTATGGCAAAATAGCCATTATATTGATATTTTTGAGTTCCAAACGGTTTTCACAAAGTTTAGGGCAATTGGGAATGTTAAAAATGAAAGTTATGTCTCTTTTATTGTGCGCAAAATAGTATTTCAACTTTCCGGAATTTAATGTTTAGGTCATTAATAGCCAAATTAAGCTGATGGCTTACACAGTGAACAATATAATATTTTTTTTCCATACTTTTTCCTTTCAGTTTCTTCTTGCAAACCTATGTTTATCCTGCCAATGCTGCGCCAAGCGCGTACCCTGACCAACGCATTTAGACTCGCGCTTCAAACCGTTTTTTTAAAAACAAATCAATCTTTTGGCAATGGTCCGAAGAACTTCAAGAACTTCAGACGCCAGAAATTCCCATCGCAGGCGGATTAAACAGTCCTAATTTTTTCAAATCGAAAAATAGTAATGCTACCAGTAATTTTGTGCCGTGGTACATTCCGGATTCTTATCTTTCAATATGGAGTAGATCAAAAAAAAATTTGCACCCGCGACAATCATAATGTTTTTATGCATAATTCCACACCAATTGATCAGTTTATTTTGAATCATCGGCAAGGACGTCCAGATTGGGATTCTTCTGTCTTTCAATATGTCTTTCAATCCACATCACCGCATTCTATTCGCAGCTATTTAATCAGGTCTTCAAAAAATTCCCTCATGCAGATTCTTTACCTCTTAAGCGTAAGTCATGGGTTCCGCAGAAAATTATGGTCTTCAAAATTGCTGTAAATATTTCTTTTAATTGTTCTGCAATTATTTTTTGATATGCTGTCTGCAGCTGAATATAAACGGCGGGTACGCTTCCGTGATTGATTTAACAGCTTTGTAAGCCGCCAAATGCTATCGACATACTAAGAGTTCTAGCGGAGAATAATGTCAGAAGAAACCAGCTGTATAAAAGCGCAAAGCTAGTTGACTTTAAGCCAATATGAAAAGGAAAAACCACATTAAAACTTTAGAAAACAATAATCTAATACGTTTATAAAACGCTTAATTATATTCAGTAATTTACTGTTTAATTATCTATCGATTGATTTATTTTTTTCAGTTTTTCTACTACTAAACCCTTAAAAAACGTCGTCTGCAAACATATAAGGTTCATAATTTTTTTTTCTCCAAGATTTAAGGGGGCAAGTGGCCCCGCTGCCTCCCTGTATACGCCCATGTATATATTTTATATATATATATATAGATATATATATATATAAAAACTATATAAATATATATATATAATATATATATATATAAACTATTTTTGCATCATATCATATATATATATATATACTATAATATATATACGGACTATATTTTTTTTTTTCAAAAAATTTCGTGCTTTTTTATAAAATTTTAAAAATTATTGAAAAAATTATTTTTAAAATTAATTTATTTAAGATATTGTTTAAATTTAAGAATACGGAAGTGTAGTATACTAAAGTGGCTAAAAATTTAATTAGGTTAATTATTTTAAATATTTCGAAATTAGGCTTTAAATTTTTGTAAATAATACTCTTCTGTATTTTTGGATAAATCGTCTCCTTTATGAATGAGATTAAATAACCCGAGGGGTCGTTTTACTCCTCTCATGTTTATATATATATATATATATATATATATATATATATTCATTATATATATATAATATATATATATATATATATATATATATATATAATATTATTTTTATATATATATATATAAATATATATATATATATATATAATTCTCATAAGAATATATATATATATATAATATATATCATAATATATATATTATATATATATATATATATATAATATATATTATATAGTATATATATATTATTATATAATATATAATATATATATAATATATATATATATATAATAATATGGGCGTAGGCAGGATTCCTCATTTTAGGGGGGCAAAGGTTGACGTGATTATATAATATATGGTATAATATATATCATAAAATAATAATATATATATATATTATATGATATATATATATATAACTATATATATATATATATATATATATAACTATATATATATATATATTATTATATATATATACTATATAAATATAATATATATATATATTATACTATATATTATATATATATTTAGCAGCTTTATCAGCCGCCAAATGCTATCGACATACTTAAGAGTTCCAGCGGAGAATACTATCTGAAGAAGTTAGCTGAATAAAAAGCACACAGGTAGTTGACTTCAAGCCAATATGAAAACAAAAACACATTAAAACTATAAAAAAATGTAATCGTTTATAATACTGTTAGTGATAGAGTAATTACTCCATCAGTATCTATCGATTGAATGTATCTTTTTTTTTACAGTTTTTCTACTAATAATAAACCCTTAAAAACGTCATCTGGCAAACCATCTAAGGTTCTGTTTTTTATTTCGCCAGGATTTAGGGGGGGCAAGTGCCCCCCCCCTGCCTACGCCCCAGCCTATATATATATATATATATATATATATATATATATATATATATATATATATACTATATATATATATTATATATAATTATTATATATATATATATAATATATATACTTCTCAACAAAACTGTTATATCTTCTCATCCACATACTGAGGTCCTCTATTATTTTAGGGGATTTCAAACTGTACATAACACTGAATGGCTTGTGGTTCCTCTCATACTTGATTTAAGGTGAGGAGGAGGCCGAACATTCACATTTCTCAACGAATCTGGAGCAACTAATTAAAGAACACCACACACATTCCGGATCTCGTCCCAAACCAATTCTTGAACACACCTGACCTATATTTCACCACTAGTCCTTCTCTCTTAAAATACACCAATTTCGCTTCCTATCGTAAATCTGACCACAACCTTATATCTCTTTAATTTTTAAACTTTCTCTCCCAACAGCTCCATCCTGCCCTTACTCGTTTTTTCTGCCAACTTTGATCGGGCCGATTGGGGCGGCCTTGCGTTGCTTCTAACGCTAACTATTAATTTGGAATGACTGCTTTGTATCTGGTGACGCTTCGACTTCTGGCGATAAGGTGGGAAGCTGTAATCGTTGATGCGATGAGCAGGTTCATTCCTTTCTTCGACTAAATCTTCTCTCCTCATAATCCATGGTTCAATCGTGTTCGTTCTCTGGCCATTCAGGCTAGAGACAGTGGTATATCGGGGGGTGGAAAAATTCCCTTCTCCTATCACTCTTGATAATTTTCATTTTGCTAGAAATCGTTGCAGGATACTCTTCGACGAGCAAAAGCGGGCTTTCATCAAACGAAAGTGCGCTAAACCTCCTTGGTTCTCCTACTGACAAAATCTTTCTGGCCTCTTGCCAAAAACATCGTCTTAACAACTCTGTAAAATCTATCTTCCTCCTCTTATTCGTCTTGATGCGTTCTGTTGCTTAATTCTCCCAACTGAAAAGGCCAATCTCTTCGGCCTTCCTATTTTCCTCTAACTCAACCTGGGACGATTCTGGCATTCCTCATCCTCCTCCTTCTCTCTCAGGTGTACCTATGCCTTTAGCTTGCTGCATTTATATTCGATCGGGTGCAATGGCCCGCTACCTGAAATCTACGAAACGTTTAGAAGGGGGCGGGTGGCCCGGATGGCAATCCTCCCCGAGTTTTGAGGGAGTGTGCTTCCTGCTGACCCCGCCTCTCGTTCAACTATATTCTCTTAGTCTCAATACTTAGCACTTTCCCTCAGTTTGGAAGCACGCACATGTCCACCGATTCCGAAAAAAGGTAGCCCCTCTGATCCTTCAAACTATCGCCTATAGCTCTCACTTGTGCTTTCTAATCTAAGATCTTTGAAAAACCCTTCTCAAATCTCATTTCTTAGATTCATACTGGAATCTCATTCACTTCTTCCAATTCGCCAGTATAGACTTTCGGCGTAACGAGGGTTCTACTGGCGATATTACTTTCCTATCTTAACTGATTTATGGTTTTCCGGCGCTTGACATATCCAAAAGCATTTGACCGGGTATGCCACACGTCACTGCTCTCCACAAGCATCCCTTCCTTTTGGGTTCCTCCTTCAAAATTCTTACTATGTCTGAGATTTTCTCTCAAATCGATTCAATGTCGGCTGTTGTTGATGGCGACTTCTTCTTCTTTTCTCTCAATAGTGGTGTTCCTCGGGTTTCTGTCTTATCTCCTACTTTATTTCTTCTTTTCAATTAATATTCTTCTCACCTGCACATCTAACTCTGTCCACTCTCCTATGCCAATGACTCGACCCTTCATCTCTTCAAACTCATATTCAATTCTGATCCCCCTTTACTTCTTAGAATTGGCCTCTTCGTCTTAATCTTCCGCATTCTAATTCTCGCTGCATCTGGATAGAATTTCCGGTTGGGGTCGTGCTGAACCTTGAAAAATTCAATTTCATTAAAAAAACTGAACTTCTGCAAATCTCCCTCTCTAAAGACACCTAACTTCCTATCTCTTTCGACGGTATTCTCGTCTTCTCCTGCTTGACAATATAAACATCCATTGGCCTTAACATAAAGAAAAAAATGTCGGAAACCTCACATCACACACCGGTTGCTAGGGCGGCCTCAAAAGAAACTGGGAGTTCTCTTAGACTGCGAGACTATTTTCCTCTTCTCCAGTTACTCCAGCTATACAAGGGCCTCATCCGCCCTTGTATGCGAGTACTGCTCTCATATCTGGGGCTCTGGTTTTCACCCGGCTTCTTGGCATAGAGCGTCGCAGTCAAAGGCCCAAAAGGCTTATAAAACTGTTCTGTACTTTCCATTTGTTAGTTTGCTTTATCTCTTTCTATAGTTTACCGCAGCGGCAGCGTGCTCGAGGGAACTTATCACTTCGCGTACCACCACCATTACCGCCCTCGTAGCACTAGGGGCGCTGTGTCTGCACATGAGTTTTGTATTGATATTGATAAACTCGCAGCGCTAGTTCGACTGCAGGTGCTTCCTTCTTTCCTGCCACCTCTTTTCTGTGGAATATTCTTCCATCTTCTGTGTTTCCTGCTGAATTTACTCTCCCCCACTTCAAAGCCTGCGTCTGTGCTCATCTGCGCAATTTACGTTAGCTGTTGACTTTCTGAGGCGTGCAAACACCCCCTCCTTTGAATTGCGGCTCTGGCCCGTGATTAGGTGGTGGACAACTGTAAATATATTATACTTATATTATACTATAACATAAATTAATAATATATATATTATATAATATATACATATATATATATATAATATATATATATATATATACTATATATATATATAAACTAATATATATAAAACGTATATATATACTATATATATATATTTAAATTATATAATATTATATATATATATATATAATTAGTATATATATATATATATTAATTATATATATATATAGATAATATATATATATATATATAATATATATAATATATATAGTATATATATCGCCCGAGCACTAAAATGTTTCCCCCACAACTGCACCTAAAAAGTATAAAGGTGGTAAGGCTTAGCTTTCTTTTCGAATTGCGTCAATTCTTTCTACTTACTTATCCTGTTTCCCGTGCATTGTTTGCGCATCTTCACGCCCAGTCTTAGTTAGAGAAGGTGGGCTGATGATATATATTATATTATATATATATATATATATATATATATATATAATATATTATATATATATATTATATATATATATATATATATATAATATATATATATAATATATGGTCAGCGTCTGGATTAGCCGTCATATGTATCTTAAAAACTATTAATGCTACAGTAAACGGAATACATTGCTGGAATGCCGTCCATTGGCTGGTCCAGAAAATAGTAAAATATATATATATATAATATAATATATATATATATAATATATATAATATCTATATATATATATATATATATATCTATATATATATATATATATATACCTATATATAATATATATATATATATCAAAAACTACAATAGCTACAGCGAAAAGGAATACATTTTTGAATCCTTGTAAAATTTTAAATAGGGAAAATGCTAAAAAAAAAATAAAAAAAATAAAAAAAATTAATTGTTAATAATTATAGTAATATGCATTAGAAGGCCTATTTAGAGACCTTTTATTGGTTTCTCGTTAAAATAAATAGACTTTGTATTAAATTTTTTTTTTTTTTTTTTTAAAAAAATACCCAAGGGAAAACCGCAAAAAGAAGGCAGGAGTCGGGTCTCTCGGCCTTCCGGGGAACTACGGGGTAGGATTATTTCCCCCCCTCCGGGGAGGGTCTCCGGAACCCCCGCTCTTTGGTATTTGGGTGTCGCGGGGGTTCCTCCGCCTCTCCCCTTACGGGTTATGGACAAACATCCCCCCCTATCGTTCCCCGTCGGCCTCGAAGGCCCCCTCAGTGCTCCTATAAAGCAAATTTTTTTTTTTTTATTTTTAAATTTTCCTATGTGAAATTTTACCAGGATTCCAAAAAATGCATTCCTTTTCGCATTATTTTTGGTTTTTGCAGATTTTTTATTGTAGTTTTTATTACATTTTCTGGACCAGCATTGGACCAGCATTCCAGCAATGTATTCCGTTTTACTGTAGCATTAATAGTTTTTAAGATACATATGACGGCTAATCCAGACGCTGACCTTTATTATTTTTATTGTTTATATAATATATTATGTATATATATATATATATATATATATATATATATATATATATATATATATATATATATATATATATATTATATATATATTAATATATATATATATATATATATATATATTTTTTGTTTAAAGACCGCCAACATTTTTTACAACGAATTCACCACATATAATATGTATTAAAAAAACAGTTCGCTGGATTTTCGACATTTACGACAATTCTCTATTCATTTTCATAATATCACCAAATTTCCATGTTATGATATTTAATAAAACAAACACTTATAATCACCTTCTCTCTTCAGCTAAGCATGATCCAATACGAAATGACTGAAGAGCATCAAACGTTCCCTTCTTCAACAAGACAAGTTTGAATATTATTCTCATTCCATACATTGGTTTATATATATATATATATAATATATATATATATATACTATATTATATATATATAGATATTATATATATACTATAATATATATATATATATATAATAATATACCTATATATAATATATAATTAATGCTACTAAGACTAGCTTAGCTATCTAAGAATTAATGAGAAATCATTAATCAACTTGTGGTTTGAATGAGAGAGATTTCTAATCAGTGTTTATTAATTATTGGAAAAAGATTGACATGTAACATTTTCAATTAGATCAATGAATAGGATGATAAATATGCACCATAAATCAGCTATAAAATTACTTTATATACTCGTAATTAATATCAATAATAATATCGGGCACTGACCTATTCTAAGCTAGTCTCTCAGTTTGAGATCCTAACGCTAACTCCCGAATCAGTTTAGCGTCGGGCTCTTCTAGGAGCCCTTCACCAATCAGATTCAAAATACTTGTCATTTTCTCCCCGAAAGGGGGGGAAAGTGTCACGTATTTCTTTCTACGCAGTTACAAGTTTTTCATATTTGAAGTAGGTCCACCAACGGTTTTTATTTGTGTATACAGGAGACTTGCAAGATTGCCTCGTACATAGATGTATACACACTATGACATGCATACAATATGCTTTACAAAACTCCCTATCTTAACTCCGTTGCACATTTTGGTGACCTCGAGTGTAAAAGGGATATCTGTCTCATAAATACAGGTAAGGCCTGGTGTTATGTTTACACAGATATACCTTTCACCCTCCTTCTGAATTTTACAATAAATGCAAAGGAAATTAGAAAGAACAACAGTGGAAAATACTACTCGAGAAAGGTTAAAGAACTACAAATATGGATCAATAATACCTTTAACAAAAGTTTTGCACTCGTATTAATTACCACAGCATCGTCTTTTACTCTTATCTTTCTCAAGAGATATTTAATTTCGTCTCCTACTTCCTTCCTCTATTTCATTTATTCTGAATTTTTCTTTTTATCAGACGGAGAGGGAACTAGACTGTAGAAAATTTTAACATTTCTGAGGTTTTCAACCACCACCTTGTCCCTTTTTATTATATGTGCGTTACTATTAGTGATTTTGACAACCTGATAGGGGCCATGGTACTTTGGGGCCAGCTTCCCAACGTTGTATTGTTGATTCTTCACCAGTAGGTATTATGAATCTTTCAAGTTCTTGTTTAGAAAGATGTTCCTATTGCGCAGATTTGTTTTTTGTGCTAGAGGTTTAGCCATCAATCCGGCCAGTTTTTCAATATACGTGTCGTAGGATATTGGCTTGTCTGGGACCGTTTCATCTAATAGACCGGAAGGAATGTTTATATCTTGCCCGTATAACAGCTTACTTGGGCAAATCCCACTCACTGAGATAGGAGCAAGCCTGAGCGCGAATAAGACGAATGGTAGAACGTCCAGCCACTGTTGGTTTTCCATGCCAGGTTCCGCTAACATGGCTCTCATGCTGGTAATAATCATCTTATGGGTATTTTCACATTTCCCTTCCCGGCCGGATTATAGGTACTTGTTGTGGTGTGAAGTATACCTAGCAGCTTACACACACTCTCAAATAAATGTGACGTAAAATTCGCGCCGCGGTCTGTAACCAGGTGGCTTGGGATATCAATGTTTGGACTATTGTTTCTTTGGTGATGTCTTTCAACGTTATCGCCCAAACATAATGAGAATACCTATCTATAAGGGTCAACATATATTTATACTCTCGACATAAATTCATCTTCACAATATCGACATTCTGACTTGTAGGAGACCTCCTTGTATTTGCCGTAAATAGGGTTTATTTTCCGACCGACTTTGGATATTTGACATTGAGCACAAGATCTGACTACATCTTTGACCCTTTGATGCATATTTTTAAATACAAAATCTGCTTTTATGGCAATGAGACACCGAGAGATACCTAAGTGTTCTTGGAGATGATCATCGATGAATGTCGGAACTCTGAACGTCGCGGAAATAATAACTCTAGCGTAAGTTATATGAAATATCAACAATACAAATTGACCTCCTTTGTGTCTGGTGAAGCGCGATGCGTGAGTTCGGAGAGTTAATTTTTGTTTTTTTATATTAAGGGCAGATTGATCTTTAACTGTCAATAAGGATTGGATAACTCATCTGTTTTGTATGCTTTTCACTAATATCTATATAATCTATTTCTTTACGGAACCGTTTTTTAGTTCCACAAGGTGGCCATTACCATTTTTGTATTAGATTTACACTTCTGTTTATTTCAATTCAATGTCATTATTTATTTTATCATATTTCTTAATTATTTAATCACAAGTTTTTTTTTTACAAACTCGTCAAATTCTCTGTTTCTATGGCAACCCGCTCATTTATTGTCAATCCTTTTTCTTCGGAATTTGGGGTTTTCCCACTGTCGGAATGCGAGGTATTTGCTTTGTTTATCTTGTGGTCATTTAAAGCTCCAACATTTTTGCCTTCATTGGAATTTATGACCCTGGCGTGTGAGGTATTCTCTTTTATTGCCTGCATGTACCGTTTTTTCAAGGCTGGAGATGGCTCTTCATAGTAATAATTATTGAAAGGGCTAGACTGTTCACTCATGTTTATAGTATTTTGGGCTTCGCTCCGATTGGTTAGTTCACTCGTGGCTGAGCCACTCACAGCTCGGCTTTTGTCAGTTTCAGCAGTAAGCTCCTCCCCTTTTTCATTACTCGTTATTATTTCAACATTATCATCATGATCTTCAGCATTAATAATGTTATTATTTAAGAGGTATTCAGATAAAGGATTTTTCTTTTTAGTAATCAATTCCCACGAGATTTTGTATTAGCTCAATAAGTTTAAACTTCTTATTTCTCGAATGTTGTAATTTTTGCAATCATTGATTCGAGGAGTTCCCGAGACTGAGTAAGATTTTTAAGGCCCTTCCTGCGAACAAATATCCATTTTTTTAAAAATCTTTCTTAAACACACCAGGAGTCGATTAGCGTGGCTATATTTCCTTTCAATAGGCGATAATATTGTACTGTAGAAAGCGATCGGACGATCTCCTTCGTCAGCTGTGGACATGATCATTCCGCCTAAAGCCACGCCAGTTGTATGCATGATGATTTTGAAAGAGCTTGAAGTGCTTGGATAGGCCAGGGTGGAGGTACTTTTAATGGCCTTTTTAGCATCTTCAAATGCTTTATCTGCCGATGGGTTCCAGTTGATACGACGGTTTCCGTAGGGCTTTCCTTTCAGGAGCATATTAAGAGGCGCTATAATATCAGAAAATACAGCGATTGATGAACGGTAAAAATCAATTTTTCCAAGGAAACCTCTTAATTCTCTAATAGTTTTAGGTTTCGGGGTGTCTATTATATCTCCGATTTTTTCATAATTTGGCTTTATGCCATTTTCATTTATTGTATAACCAAGATAATCAATTTCTTTGGCGGCGATCTGGCACTTCATAGGATTGATACTGATATTTAAATATTGTAGGCGGTTCAATACCTGCTCAAGGAGGATCTTGTGTTCCTCTTCCGTTTGGGTGTGAATTAAGACGTCGTCCATGTACACACATGTATTCTTAATGCCTTGTAGGAGCGTATCTATGAAGGCTTGGAATATGAAGGGCGATGAGACATATCCCATGGGCAAGCATCTGTAACTATAATTTCCAATGTTGGAGGTTATAGTGTATTTTTCGCTGTTAGGAGATAATGGAAAAAAGTAGAAGGCCTGGGTCAAGTCGATCCGTGTGTACAGTTTACTTCCTTTTAAGGTAAACATGGCATCTTGTAGAAGGGGCAAGCCATAGGTCTCGATCTCCGCTCTTTTGTTCAACTCTCTAAAATCTGAAATAATTCTTACCCTGTTGTTACTTTTCTCTAGCACGCTCATAGGAAACGACCAGGGTGAATTGGTTCTTCTTAACACACCTGTGGCTAAGAGATTATCAATCTCTGCCCGAGTTTGAGCATATAGTTTGTGAGGGATGCGACGGGTTTTGAGAGAGATTGGGGGTCCCCTTATAGTCACATGATAAGGATAGGTGTTGGCTAGATCAATCAAAACTTTTTCAGGTATGAAAGCAGTGTCTTCGTCAGTAGTTACACAACCTCCCTGATCTAGTATTGCTGTGCTCATTCCGTGGTTTTACCTTTATAACTTTCAAAAATTTTATCCCACGTTTCCATCTGTTTCAATTTTAGATGGTGATTTTCGGGTAAATAGGGGTTCAAAAATAAATTTTTATATTTCAATAAGATATCGGTAAAAAGTGGAGGACTAGAAGGAACATGCACAGAGGTGGTAGAAGAAGGTGAGAGAGACATAGTAGAGGGAAGGTTTTCATGCCCATATTTAATATTCAAATTTGCATTTCTATTTAATTTCAAAGTCTTATTTGTGACAGGATCTGTTAATAAATCGCGCTTGAAGTCTATGCCTATTTCAAAGTCCTTTAAAAATTTCAAACCTAAAATGTTTGTATCAATATTTGCAATATAGAATTCAACAACATACTTCCTATCTAAATTGAGGTTAATTTCTATATTTTTAGTATCATAAATTTCAATTTTTGAATTATTTGCGGCTAACATATACCCTATGGGGACTTTACTATTGGCAAGAGCGCTTCCAGCATATATATTTTTAACTGATCCACAGTCAACAAGATAATCTACCATATTTAGTGTGTCATAAACCCTGTATAAGGTTAAGTCGTCAATTTTACAAACTTTCTTGTTTACCGAATAACATCGGGCTGCGAACATTCTTCTGATTAAACAGTCGTGTTTAACAGCGCTTTTAGTCTATCAGTGGGAACTACACATATATTCTTTTTGATTCATTAATCTTGCTGGTAAGCTTCTGCACCCTTGTCATTGACGTGTGGCTAATACATGGTCCATGGTATACATTCATATTCTTATCTTGAGTTAATTACAGGATATTTTTGATATTATTAAGAACTATATGTACCTATTTGTCCGCATGGGGCAGCAGCTCACAGTTGATATGAGATATTTTTATTTTATTGTAAAATTATCCAAGTGTATTTTGAATTACATCTTAGTTTACAACTCTTTTTGACATGGGTTATTAGTTTTAATACTTAATCGGTATTTTTCACTCTAAGAGTGGGTGACTAGCGATGGTTTCGTGGGTATAATCCACGTTTGAGTACTACTACTTACTTTGGGATGGTCAAAATTTTATTAGAGGTTTTGTTAGAGCGTACAGCGTACCTTCAGTTCACATGGATATGGTATTATTCATACCTAGTTCAGTCGTAATCGTTAGGGCTCTGCCTCGGTAGGGTATCGGTGTTGGGCTCTTCCCTGCTTATGTCTCCGTTCGCATCTATCGTTAGGTTTTGTTGTTCTTTGCTTGCTCCACATTTCGGTTTGCTTTTCCGGCTTGCACTGGCTCAGCTTCCGCCGCGATTTTTCCGATCTTCTGACTTTGCACTTCTGCATGCCTTGCTTTTATGGGGCCTTCCTCCCCGTCTTCTCACCTTCTTCCCTCTGTGCTGTTCCTTTCAGTCCTCCTTTTCCGCTTCTTTATGCAACTTCCCATTTTTTGCCCCCTCTTTCCGCCCTCCCCTCTCACTTGCCCACACGCTGGCCCGGGATCCTTTTGCACGTTCTCAGGTCACCCCGGCTGACCGCACTCACTGATCAGGGCAGGTTGTGCACTACTGAAGAAGACAACTGCTTTCATACCATGAAAAAGTTTTGAAAATTGATATAGCCAACACCTATCCTTAATTCATGTGACTAATAAGGGGACCAATTTCTCTCAAAAACCCGTCGCATCCCTCAACATAATGCTAAACTCGGGCAGAATTGCAATAATTCTTAGCCACAGGTGTGTTAAGAAGAACCAATTCACCCTGGGTTTCCTATGAGCGTGCTAGAGAAAAGTAACAACAGGGTAAGAATTATTTCAGATTTTAGAGAGTTGAACAAAAGAGCGGAGATCGAGACCTATGGCTTGCCCCTTCTACAAGATGCCATGTTTACCTTAAAAGGAAGTAAACTGTACACACGGATCGACTTGACCCAGGCCTTCTACTTTTTTCCATTATCTCCTAACAGCGAAAAATACACTATAACCTCCAACATTGGAAATTATAGTTACAGATGCTTGCCCATGGGATATGTCTCATCGCCCTTCATATTCCAAGCCTTCATAGATACGCTCCTACAAGGCATTAAGAATACATGTGTGTACATGGACGACGTCTTAATTCACACCCAAACGGAAGAGGAACACAAGATCCTCCTTGAGCAGGTATTGAACCGCCTACAATATTTAAATATCAGTATCAATCCTATGAAGTGCCAGATCGCCGCCAAAGAAATTGATTAAAACCAAATTATGAAAAAATCGGAGATATAATAGACACCCCGAAACCTAAAACTATTAGAGAATTAAGAGGTTTCCTTGGAAAAATTGGTTTTTACCGCTCATCAATCACTGTATTTTCTGATATTATAGCGCCTCTTAATACGTTCCTGAAAGGAAAACCCTACGGAAACCGTCGAATCAACTGGAATCCATCAGCTGATAAACCATTTGAAGATGCTAAAAAGGCCATTAAAAATACCTCTACCCTGGCCTATCCGAGCACTTCAAGCCCTTTCAAAATCATCATACATACAACTGACGTGGCTTCAGGCGGAGTGATCATGTCCACAGCTGATGAAGGAGATCGTCCGATCGCTTTCTACAGTACATTATTATCGCCTATTGAAAGGAAATATGGCCACGCTAATCGACTCCTGGTGTGTTTAAGAAAGATTTTTAAAAAAATGGATATTTGTTCGCAGGAAGGGCCTTAAAAATCTTACTCAGTCTCGGGAACTCCTCGAATCAATGATTGCAAAAATTACAACATTCGAGAAATAAGAAGTTTAAACTTATTGAGCTAATACAAAATCTCGTGGGAATTGATTACTAAAAAGAAAAATCCTTTATCTGAATACCTCTTAAATAATAACATTATTAATGCTGAAGATCATGATGATAATGTTGAAATAATAACGAGTAATGAAAAAGGGGAGGAGCTTACTGCTGAAACTGACAAAAGCCGAGCTGTGAGTGGCTCAGCCACGAGTGAACTAACCAATCGGAGCGAAGCCCAAAATACTATAAACATGAGTGAACAGTCTAGCCCTATACATAAAGTAATAATTTACTTTTATGAAGTTATGTCATCATCATTCCAGTTCTCTAAGTTCGCAATATATATCCTGTGTAATATGTTAGTACATGTGATCAATTAGTCAAAGTAGTATTAGTACTCTGGTAGAGTTCTCTCAATGCTCTGTGTTCATTTATCGATAGAGTTCTATATTAATTATTATATTATTATTATTCACTTACTTAATATATTATTGATAGTCATATATATTATTAAATTATTATTGATTATTAGGATGATTATATATAATTAGATCACACAGTGATGAGTAGATACAAGTAGTTAGATCAAAGTAGTACCCGTAGTATGTAGTAGTAGTAGTAGTAGTAGTAGTCGCTAAGTCATTAATTCCATCCATAATAGTTGCCTTCATTAATGAGGATAATAATAACTCTTTACTCTGACATAATTTTCCGTTAATGATATATTAGGATAGACGAATATTTAAAGTTGATATTCCAGGTAGCCGGTGAATGTTGCCTTTCTGTTTATTTTAAGATAACCAGCAAGAATTTGTACGAGTTTTTGTTTACACCAATAATAATATGATGAGTACGTTGAAATCAATTGAGGTACTAGATATAGGATGATAAGATTAACAACTATAATATTTAAATTTACTAATGTAAAAATAACAGTGAGTTTTCAATGTGTAACTGCTGTAATACAGGAAAAATGATGGGAGATGTGGAGACACACAGACTATGCTGCGAATCCGCATTATATAGTAATATTCGCCGTCCGTCAAGTTTTAGAGAGGAATATCACGATTTGGAGTATTCACAGTATATCGCTTATTTTAGTATGAAGTAAGATAATGGAAGTACTAACAAATGGGCATTTATTACTTTCACAACGGTACGGAGAGAGAGGAGTACGAGAGTGGTAGTACAGAGGTCTTGGGCCGCCTATTAAAAGTATTGTGAAACCCATTTTCATCGCGACCTTGAATTCCTATGTTGGCTTCTGCCACGTCTCGAGTTTCTATCCTCAGCTGTGTTGTGTTGACCTTGAAGCAGCAGCTGTATGGAGCCCGCCATTTCGGTTATTGCCTTGGTAAGGTAAGCTGGTCGTCAGGGCAACGGGCATTGTCATGTGTGCGCTTTTGGTTACGCGCGGGATTGGATTGGGAGGCTGTGTCTGTTTCTCGCTGGTCTGTGTGGGTTCGTTCAGCATTAACAGAACTCCACGTCTGTTCGTAGTTTGGCTGTCGGTATGTTCGATCTTTTTGGATGAAGTTTTTGTAAAGGTCATCCGCCACTTTGACCATACGATGTAAGTTATTTTCTTCAGCCAGTGTGTAGACGCTCATCTATACACAGCTTGGGAGTTGTTCGAGGAACAAATCGATGGCAAATTTAGGGTTATGTTCTATCAGCACATCGAAGCTTTTATGACCGAGCACTCCCTGTACACGATTTAAATATTCACTTGGGAGCTCGTCCGGTCGAATGCCTTGTTTGAATACGTCAAGAATTCTATTTCGTAAGGCGGGAAGATATGTTTGTTCTATATCTTCCAAGAGCATCCTGTAAGCATTGTCTTGAAGTGGGAATTTGATCTTCGACACCAAAGTAGTTGGCAAAATTGGTGCTAATAAACGAACACGTTCATGAGCATCATCGATGTGATTTAGTTTGAAGATTGCTGTAGTAGCCCTGAAGCTTAAAAATCACATGCTCGTAATGCAGTTTGATTTGAAGTGAGTGACTATGAGTCTTTCAATGGCGAGCTCGAGCTCCGGGACGCCTTCGTCCTTGTTCTTGGCGCGAATTGCGCCAGCGTCGACCGTCAAAGCTTGCTTTCGGATGAAAGAAAAAGATGGCCCTTCTCCATCCTTGGAGGGCTGAGTTTGTTGGGGAGAGGGCGTCTTTCCCCTTCCCCTATTTCCTTTCGAGGGGTTTTTTGTTTGACTTTTTTTGAGTCAATCGCTTCGTTGAGACCATTTTTGATACTGACTAAAAAGACTGACTATTTTGTTGAGTCGAATGAGTCAAGCCAAGAGGCTGAAATATTAAGCCTAAATGGGAACTTTGTTTGAAAATTTCAAAATATTCGAAGCGGCAACGGATTTTCTGTTGCTATCCGATTTTGTAACAACGACTTATTTCTTATTATTTATAAGCTTATATTTTGTTTATTTCTTCACGTTGTTACTTATTTTTGACTCACACAGTTTATTTATAGTCAGATATCGCACTGATTAATGGCATTTTTTCACAGTTTTTTTTTTCAAACCAAACTGATTACACCGGCAATTTTTTTTGTATCTGACTCTCAATCAAAGGGTGTTTTAATTACAGGTAATTAAAATTCCGGTCACTCTAAGGGGATTCACCAGAGATATATTTGTACTAAGATCACCTTAGTTATCTAAGAATTAATGATGAATCATTAATCAACTTGTGGTTTGAATGAGAGAGATTTCTAATCAGTGTTTATTAATTATTGGAATAAGATTGACATGTAACACTTTCAATTAGATCAATGAATAGGATGATAAATATGCACCATAAATCAGCTATAAAATTACTTTATATACTCGTAATTAATATCAATAATAATATCGGGCACTGACCTATTCTAAGCTAACCTCTCAATTTGAGATCCTAACGCTAACTCCCGAATCAGTTTAGCGTCGGGCTCTTCTAGGAGCCCTTCACCAATCAGATTCAAAATACTTGTCATTTTCTCCCCGAAAGGGGGGGAAAGTGTCACGTATTTCTTTCTACGCAGTTACAAGTTTTTCATATTTGAAGTAGGTCCACCAACGGTTTTTATTTGTGTATACAGGAGACTTGCAAGATTGCCTCGTACATAGATGTATACACACTATGACATGCAAGCATATATATGCCTTACAAAACCTCCCTATTTTATTTTTACCCCATGTATATATATATAATTATAAAACAAAATGATGGTAAAATTCATAATTTTTAAATAATGTATAATTAATTTTTTTTTCTTCGAACATAACTAAAAAAAATATATATTTTTTTGCCACAATTTAAGAATGCCGTTTTATTTTAGATTTTTTTTTTTCAATTTAGTTTGTGCAATTTTCGGTCAAAAATGGTACGTGAGAGAGAGCTCATTTCTAAGAATAAATTCTGTTTTATCGTACCGAAATTGACTAGAAACAATCGTTTTCATTTATGTGAAAAAAATCTTTTTTGGTAAGTGATAATTAGAAGGGATAAATGTTTTCAATAACAATAATATAACAATGGTAACTAATAATAATAATAATAATAATAATAATAATAATAATAATAATAATAATAATAATAATAATAATAATAATAATAATAATAATAATAATAATAATAATAACTTCTTGAACAGGAGAATCTTAAGCTAGAACTTAATAGCGATCGGTCATCAACTTCACTTTTCATTCACTGAGCTTAGCTCGAAGCTCAATTTAATTTTGCTAACATTCATCGTATACAGTTCTCTCTTATTATTATTATTATTATTATTATTATTATTATTATTATTATTATTATTATTATTATTATTATATTATTATTTATTATTATTGATTACACTGGTCTATAAAAAAAAAAAAAAATTCGGAGTTACCAATGATTTTCAAATCCATATTGGGTATTTTTTGGGTGCTGATTCCAAATATTCTGATAGTACATCAATCAAATTATCTTTCTATTACTTTTTTTTATTTTATAAATTTGTTTTACTTTTCATAAAGGTTATTATTATTATGTTGAGTATTTTTTTGCTTATCCAATGTTTTTGAAAATTTCCTAATATTTTTAACATAAACTACCTAATATTTAACTGTACAGCCAACCAACTTTCTGTATTCTTTACATAATTAAACCGATGTTTTTCACTGACAATTTACATTAGAATTCCACCAATGAATCAGGTAATATTTTATGGTTTTTAGGTATTTTTTTATTATTTTTATTATTGTAGAAGATTAAATTGAAAACTATGTTTCAGTAATAGTGGGGTTATTTGGTGTACTTGTTTTGTATTTTGAAGAAATGTTGCTTGTTGTGTGTTTGTAAGTTTTTAGTGATGATTGATTCAATGACTCGGTATTGTCAGGCTTGTTGGGTAAATAGAACAATGATTTCAAAACTTCTCGTCTACCTCTTGTTATATATATTAATATATATTATTATATATATATATATTATATATATATATATATATATATATATATATATATATATATATATATATATATATATATATATATATATATATATATATATATATATATTTATACATATTTATACTAGTAATTATATAATATAATATATATATATATATATATATATATATATATATATATATATATTATATATATAATTAATATATATATATATATATATATATATTATATATATATATATATATATATATATATATATATATATGAAGACATTCCTATACCAGTGTTTACCTTATTATCTACACTTCCTTTGTCTGATGGTGAAGAATTTGAAGATGAGAAGATCAGCAGTGGAAGTGAATTTAAAGGATGAATTTCAAACATTAGGCAATTCACTCAAGAACAGCTAAGTGATTTAATAAGAGACCACAATCTTTCAGAGCAATCATCTGAACTGCTAGCATCGAGGCTAAAGGAAAATAATTGCCTAGGACCCAGAGTTAAAATAACAGCTTATCGCACAAGAGAAGAGGGACTTCTTCCATACTTCATTGAAGATGAAAATCTTGTCTATTGCAACAACATTCCTGAACTTCTTACTAAATTAGGACTACCAGAATATCAACTTTATGATTGGCGACTTTTTATTGACAGCTCCATTAGAAGCTTGAAATGTGTGTTATTGCACAATGGCAACCGCTTTGCATCGATTCCAATGGACACTCAACAAAGCTCAAGGAAGAATATGAAAATATCAAGATGGTCTTGCAGAAGATTTGTTTATAACAACATGATTAGTTTATTTGCGTTGATCTAAAGATGATTAGTTTCTTGCTCGGACACCAAAGTGGGTAAACAAATTACCCTTGTTTCATCTGCATGTGGGATAGTAGAGCAAAACAAGATCACTGGAAACAGGTTACATGGCCTTCAAGAGAAAACATCACTGTAGGTGCCCCAAATATTATAAATGAGCCATTGGTTCAGAGAGAAAAGATCATACTATTTTAAATTGGGCTAATGAAGCAATTTGTGAAAGCATTGGACAGGGATGACAATTGCTTCAAATACATCTGTAGATCATTCCTTGGACTAAGTGATGAAAAACTCAAAGCTGGAATCTTTGATGGGCCCCAAATATGCAAGCTCATCAATGATTCAAACCTCACAAAACAGGAAAAAAAATACTCTCAAAATCCCTAATTATGTCAATCGTTGACCCAATCATTAATTAATATTTCTCAAATTAATTTAGTTTGACCTGATATTATTCCTTAAAAACCTTATGTAAATTTCTGATGATAATTTTAAATTATATTTTAACCTTTAACGAAACTTCTGAATTTAATATTAATAAATAACTGAAATTGGAAGGAACTACTTCATATTACCTGGAAAATATTAATACGCGGTCGCAATGATTTAATTTTCATCAAAGCTACGTCTCATATCGCGAAATTTTACAGTTCTGCAATTGGTGATACTTTGACATCGAAAACAGGCAATGTGTTTGATGAAATTGTTTGTATCAAAGTCTGTATTGTTTAAAATAGTTACCCATAAGACATTTTATTTTATTTTCTTTTTTAATATTTTACAATAATTTTTTCAATTAATAATGAAAAAGTATAAGTAAAAATTTATGATTTATTTCATATGTAATATTTGTTTTTTCTTAAATACGCTTTATATTAAAGCTATTTTTATTGAGATACTAAAATTAGAAAGCCAACAATGCTATTTGTGTTGTGTGGAAATATTGGTTAATAATGCGCAAGGCCGTTTATAAAGTGTATATTATATTATATATATATAATTATATATATATATTATATATAGTATATATATATATATATAATTATATATATATATGATTGATAGTATATATAATATTATATATAGTAGATTATATTTTATGGAAGTGAAATTATAACATGAATGCGAGTTTCTGACTTTGGCGTTATACAGATATGTTGGCATAGAAATAAGAATATTATGATATTGATGATGTTAAAAATTATATAATTGATGTTTCAATCAGTGACGTAAAATTTTCACTCCTGAGAGAAGCGACGTTGATGAGAAAATTTGTATGTCAACTTGATATAATTTTTTTTTATGTGAAACGTCATGATTAAAATTGAAGCAGCAGCATAGTGTAGTTATGTTATCTGTCATAAATTAATTCTTGGGAACAAAAAGCGATACTAAGCGATGAGGCAACTAGGTACAAAGACATGCCTCACAAAATTTCAAAATTTTGGAACAAATATGAGCTAAAAGTTGCACTATCTTATAGCCAGCTAAATAGATTTCCGGACAATCTAGGTCATTTTAGTGAAGAACAAGGAGAGAGGTTCCATCAGGATATCAAGGTGATGGAGGAACGATATCAAGACAGATGGGACAAGCAAATGATGGCAGATTATTGCTTAAGTCTGCAACGTGACTGTAAAGATGAGAAACACAAGCGAAAATTATGCAAACAACAGTTTAGCTTGCAATAATTTGTCATTCTTCAGGCATACTTTGTTGTTTGCATTGATATTACTGTACCCAAAATAATTGCTGTAGATATTTTGAAATGATCTCTTATCAATTTCAAATGAATTGTTAAAAATTTTTAGAATTAGAAATTGCCAAAAGTTTATGAATTCTTTAAATATAAATAAAATGTATCGCAAAAACTAGAGCCAATCTAGCTAAATAAAGGCCATTTTTGGATTCAGCAGCATGAACTTACCCTAAAAGCACTATAATATTTCTGGCAACAAAATTAGAGTTGACCAGTGTTATTATTATTATTATTATTATTATTATTATATTATATTATTATTATGTATTTTAATTATTATTATTTAATTATTATATATTATATTTTGATTATTATGTAAATCAGTAGTAGTCAGTAGTGAGTAGTAGTAGTAGTAGTAGTAGTAGTAGTAGTAGTAGGTAGTAGTAGTTTATAATGATTTCCATATCTCTGCAATGTAATTCTAGATTTTTGTTTATATTTGTCTAAATATTACTTATTTATTTATTCATTTAAGTTAGTTATTCATATATTTATTTAATTATACTAAATATTTTATATTTTATAGTGTTGATGAAAACCCGAAACTCCTAATTTATAATAAAAATGCTTCAGAAACTTTCCATTTTGTCCTCCTGTTTATTAAATTATTATTATTATTTATTATGTCATTATTATTATTATCTATTATTATTATTATTATTATTATTTTTTTTTATTATTATTTTTTATTATTTTTTTTATTATTATTTATTATAAATATATACTATATATATATATATATATATATATATATAATATAATAGTATATATATATAATATATATAGTATATATATATATATATATATATATAATATATTATATAGTTATATATAGTATATTTACTTATTACTTTTACTTTACTTCTGCCCCTGCTCCACCTCAATGGAGGGCACACTGCTTCAGCAAGGCGAGCGCACCGCGTCTTTGGGCAGTTCGGCACGAGTCGAGAAAGGAAGACACAGAAGATGTCGTCACTGGGGGCGGTCGAGACGTGAGCATTCAGAAGGAGGTTGCTCTATTGTGTCTGGGAAATGTGGACATCTGGGTGCAGGTGGGAGGTTAACGTTGTGCTATTTGAAATCTGTATTACTATTATGTAAGAGGTTTGGGTGGTGACCTGATCCGCTCTGGGCGAGATTCAATTTTGCGCTCTTCTTAGGACAGTGTTTCAGTTTCTATTGGGGGAATTTTGGGGAGGGGGAGTTGTATTTAAGTTGTTATTTGAATGAAAACACAAAAATGTTTCAGGATTTTGTAGGTACGTGTTTGTTAGGTGTGTATGGATATGTGTAAGACATGACCTATGGGAGGGGAGAGGGAATAATGTTACCAACTTTAACATTATTAGAATTAAGCTGGTGG
>JABUQX010005408.1:27500-30711 GCA_015478945.1 Trachelipus rathkii | reverse complement strand
CCTAGGGCTTTATTACATCTATGCATTGAATTATCATCAGAATATCCATCAATATCATACCGAAGCACAAGCGCTTCATATATATATATATATATGGGTTACTTAGTTTCTGTGAGAATAAAAGTAGAAATTCAGGCGGAATTAGTCATTGTAGTAATAGAAGTAGTAATACTAGAACGAACTCATCTATATGCTGTACATACTTAGACTATTATATATATTATCATGACGTAACAATTTATTAACTTGTTTAAAGTTATTATTTTAAAGGGACATGTTCACACACCAGAACCTATATTAAAACTAATCATTCCAACAACAAATCCCTTGTTCTTATATCGTCTCAATAAATGACGTCACAGCATAAGAGGCTATGATTGGTTCATTAACCCCAATCACAACAAAAAAACATTAGATAAGAGGTTTATGTACAAAGTCCACAAAATTTTCAGTTTCACACTGTATGTCAGGGCATAAAGATGGCTCTCAATAGCTGATGATAGGTTATTATTATATACTGCTATTTATATTTATGACCTGAGTTGTTTGTTATTTATCATCCACACATGCGCATACACACGCAGACACACACTATTATTCATATTATTATATAACTGTTTAACAAACATTTAATCAATGCTTCACTTAAACATATACTTTACGAAGAGACTTTTAATATGTATTACAAAACATTATGCAATAATGATGTCTAACAGTTATTGGTTTTACCAATTTAAGCTTTAAGGATGAAAATAATTTTACGATATATCTATCTACTATTGTAACATGATGCAATACCTCGTTGTCAACTGCATATATATATATATATATATATATATATATATATATATATATATATATATATATATATATATATATATATATATATATATATATATATATATATATATATATATATATTAGACTGGCCCAAAAATAAATTTTTCATAGAAGTTAAACTCTCAACATTGGAAATTGTGAGGTTGGATATAGAAATGTTCTGTGCAAAAGATCAGCTTAATTGAATACGTTCTAGTGCTGACGCAAGGTGGCGGAAGTTTGAGTAGCGAGTTGCTTATTTGCATATTGGTAATTATACAAATTTTTTATATTTCGCTATTTTGCTTTAAAAATACTACTAATTTCTTTTCATGAAATATAAATATAAAAATTGAACTCTCAAACTCTGAAATTGTTAGACTGGGTATAAAATCAAGATGTTAAAATTATGCATTTTTAAAAAATCTTTAACTACTTCACCATCACAATTTGGCCCAAAACGAATAACTCGGCTGCTGAATGTAATTTATTCAGTGTTTTGGTTGGCCTAGCAGTGTGAAGTTATCCTTTAGTCTGCAGTTCATTGAATACTTGTAGTGTTATTATTTTACGTTCAGCAGTATTTTTGTTTATTATCTAAGGTTTAATACTTCAAATTTATTGGTATATAATATTGTATTCACTATGTCTTCTTCAATAAAAACAAGAAAAGACAGCAAACTATGGTTGCTTGGACATACTATCAATAAAATTAGTAAGGCAAAGCTACCATCTAATGATGATGTATTGCGTCGCCTATTCTACTTAACAAAGCATCAAAAAACTTTGAAAGAGGCTTCCAATATAGTTTGTCAAGAAATTTCAACAATTTGGGATGAATGTAAAATTCCAATGAAAGCCAAACAGCATATAATAGCCAAAATTGAGAAAGAGTATGAATATTATAGGTCACTTCAAAATTCAAAATTGAAGAAAAACAAAAATCAAATGAATAAAGTAAATAAATTTCAAAATTGTTTACATGATCTTTTTGATATTGCACATTCTAATGCACTTGAAATGATATCAATTAAAGATGACAAATTATTTTTGCAAGCTCAGAGAGAAAAGGGAAGAAGAGGATATATAAGTGGTGTTGATAAGAAACTCTTAGCAAAACAAGAGAAAAAGAGAAAAAGGATTAATGAAGAAAATGCACGAAGAGACAAAGAAATTCTTCGCAAAAGAAAATCATCAGCTGTTGAATTTGAAAGTAATAGCAGTGATGAACATTTAGATCCCAGACCGTCTCAATTTCAAAGCATTAAAAAATCGAAGAGAGAAAAATCTATTGATAAAGTCTCAAGCAGTAGTGATGGGCAACCAGAGATTGGGGAGTCTCAACTTGAAAAAACTAAAAAAACTAATATTCATATTATTTCACCTGACCTAGCTATGGCTTTAGATAGAACCAAATTGAGCGATCGTAAAGCAATGATGGTCATTTCTGCTACTGTTTCTTCTCTTGGAAAAGATATTGATGAGGTGGTTATAAGCAGAAGCACGTTACAACGAAAAAGAAAAGACATCCGGAAATTTTTTTTGATGATCTACGGCAATCCTTTACCACGGAGACACCTCTTACAGTACACTGGGATGAAAGTTAATACCTGATTTAACTGGAACTGAAAGGGTAGATAGGTTACCTATTTTAGTATCTGGAGGAGGTATATTAAAGCTCTTGGCTGTACCTAAGCTTCCTAAAGGAACAGGACAAAATATTGCAGATGCTGTAATTAATTGCCTACAAGATTGGAATTTGAAAGATGTTATTAAAGCTATGTGTTTTGATACCACGGTGTCTAACACTGGACCCAAAAATGGTGCTTGTATCAGAATTGAAAATAATTTACAAAGAAATTTACTTTACTTACCTTGTCGACATCATATTAAGGAAATCATTATATCTGATGTCTTTGATACATGCTATAATATCTCAAAAGGTCCAGATATTCCATTATTCAAACGATTTCAGCAGATTTGGAAGGACATAAATAAAAATATCTATGAAACGTGTAGCACACATAACTTTTGGAATGATGAAATAGTGACATTCTGTAAAGATCAGCTGCAGAAATTTCATCCTAGGTCAGATTACCGCGAACTTCTAGAATTAACAATTCTTTATATAGGAGGTACGCCTGAACATGGTTTCTCATTCCGGCAGCCTAGTGCGCTGCATTGAGCCAGATGGATGGCACGCGTAATTTACAGCATTAAAATTGTACTATTTAGGGGCAATTAAAGTTACGTAAAAGAGAAGAGGGTGCAATGAAAAGATTTGTCAAATTTGCTGTCCTTATTATGTTCCTAATTGGTTTTTTAGCTCCTTCTGCTTCTTGTGCGCCAAGAATAGATTTAAAATACTTGAAACAACTTGAATCTCGCGCTC
>JABUQX010005408.1:15000-17500 GCA_015478945.1 Trachelipus rathkii | reverse complement strand
ATATATATATATATATATATATATATATATATATATATATATATATATATATATATATATATATATATACAAAGGTGTGGCATTAACGCGTTAAAGCGTTAATCCGTTAATTAACTCGTTAAATTTTTCGTTAACTTTTAACGCTTTCGTTAATTTCGAAAAGTAACGGACTATTAACGAGTTAAGGGTACCACACATCCGTTAACCGTTAACCCAATTTACAGGTTATAAAATATTTTCTTCAAGATTTTTTAATTGTATTAGATTCGATTTCGATAAGAGATAAACTTTTTTTTTTTTTTCAAAATTTCCTAAACGCTCCTCTCAATGGCTCAAAATGTGTTTATATTTACTCGGTTATTATCCAGATTAGTAATGTTTAACACAGGGTTGGAAAAAACTCGAGTTTTGAGGGAATGTGCTTACGTGCTGACACCACCCCTCGTTCAACTATATTCTCTATGTCTCAATACCCTCAGTGTTGGAAGCACGTTCTGTTCAACCTATTCCGAAAAAAGGAAGCCGCTCTGATCCTTCTAACTATCGCCCTATAGCTCTCACTTGTATTCTATCTAAGATCTTTGAAACCCTTCTCAACTCTCACTTCTTAGACCATCTGGAATCTCATTCTCTTCTCTCACAGGTCACTTCGGTACACGGCTTTTGGTGTTCAAGAAGTTACTGGCGTATGCCTATTTAACTTAAATTTATGGTTTTCACTCTTGAACTACCTTCAGATGTGCGTAGTGGCGCTTGACATAACATTTGACCTGAGTATAGCTTTTGCGTCATTAACTCTCAGCTTTTCTCACCTCTTCTCTTTTGGCACTTATAATCATTTTTCTTTCGAGTCGCTAAACATCGGCTATGGTTGATGGAGCGACTTCTTATCTTTTTCTGTCAATAGTGGAGTTCCTCGAGGACATGCATCTTCACCTTTTATTCTATAACATTAATGATCTTTACTCACCTATAAGGCATAGGCCAGGAGGGTTTCATTTTAGGGAGGCTTAAAGTTTGAGTGATATATTTATATATATATATATATATATATATATATATATATATATATATATATATATATATATATATATATATATACTATATATTTATCTCCATATATATATATATATATAAAATTATGAATCCTTCCAAATTGCTGAAATATTTCTTTTATTTTCTGCAATTGTTTTTAAATGTGTTGTCTGCAGCTGAAAATCAACGGGTATAACGCCAAGATTGATTTAACAGCTTTGGCAGCCACCAAATGCTATCGACATACTGAAAGTTCTTGCGAGAATAATGTCAGAAGAATCCAGCAGTATAAAAGCGCAAAGTTAGTTGACTTTAAGCCAATATGAAAACGAAAACACATTAAAACTTTAGAAAAATAATATAATACGTTATTAATTAGTAATTACTCTTCATTATCTATCGATTAATCTTTTTTTCAGTTTTTCTACTACTGAACCCTTAAACGTGCGTCTAGCAAACGCCTTAGGTTCATAATTTTTATTTACTTCCAAGATTTGAGAGTACTTTACTACGGCGTATGTATAATAATCTCACCTGCGCAATCTAACTCTATCCCTCACACATGCCAGATGACTCGACCACTTTCATTCTTCAGCAATTTCGATTCTGTATCACATTTTTACTTTAAATTGCCTCTCGATGTAAATAACCGATTCATTCTCTTTTAACAAAGATAGAATTTGCGGGTGAGGTCGTCTCAACTTTGTGAAATTCAATTCTTTAAAAACCTAACTTCTACAAATCTCCTTCTCCAAAGTACCTTCTAACTTTCCTATCTCTTTTTGACGGTTCTCACCGTCTCCTGTTGACTTAATATAAACATCCTTATCACTAACATAAATGTGACCCTCACGCATTTAACTTGGGTTTATGGGGCATCAAAAACTGGGGTTTCTGTTTGGGCTGGCAGAGACTTTTTCTTCTTTTCAGTTACTCCAGCTATACAGGGGTCTCATCCGCCCTTGTATGAAGTACTGTTCTCATATCTGGGGGCTCTGGTTTCACTTGGCTTTTGGACAGGGTTGAGTCAAAAGCCAAAGGCTTATAAACTGTTATGTACTTTCCAGTTCACTTGAACCTCTTCTTTGCGGCACAATGTTGGTGCTTTATCTCTTTTCTATAGGTATCGCAGTGGCAGGTGTTCGAGGGATTTTACCACTCGCGTACCACCACCTTTACGACGCCCCTAGTAGATCAAGGGTGCTGTAATCTGCTGGGGTTTTTGTGTTTAGATATTGAGTAGCTCAAAATTAGTTTGCTGCGGTGTTTCTTTTTTCCTTCTGCTGTTTCTGTGGAACTCTCTTCCATCTTCTGTGTTTCACCATAGGAGCCAAATATACCCTCACTTCAAGTGCCAGTGTTCATCACGCCAATTTGCTAGCGAGATGAAATTTTGTAGATTTGCAACATCCACCCTCATGAATGGGGGCTCTGCCGTGAGTGGTATTAACTGTAAAAAAAAAAA
>JABUQX010005408.1:0-7500 GCA_015478945.1 Trachelipus rathkii | reverse complement strand
TAATAATATGTTTATTTACACCTCCTATTCTGAATGAGTTATTCGTTCCTCAAATACTTTTAACGTCCGCCATTTTTAAATTTAGAGTTTGTAACTTACTTGGTTTCGTAGATACAAGATATTTAGTAAAAAACACACACAGACAGCCAGACGGAAAACTAAGCACATTACGTTATACCTTTATAGGAACTTTTACCTTTATTTTTGCATTTCTTATCAGTTACCAAAATTTTTACCATAATTTTGAATCACCCTGTATATATATATATATATATATATATATATATATATATATATATATATATATATATATATATATATATATATATATATATATATATATATATATATATATATATATATATATATATATATACTATATATATATATATATATATATATATATATATATATATAGTAGACTTAAAATTACGACCTAATTTCATTGCAAATATTGCACGTGCAACAATTTGCACCATTTGCAACATTTGCAACATTGTCCTTTAGTTCGTTTTTGGTATGAAGTTATGGGTTTCCTGAGTCTCCTAGTCGTTTGGGCGCATCCATGAGTCGATTGGGCTTATCCCAAATGTGCTACACACCGCACAGCACCCCATTTTAACATTTTCTAGCTACTTTTCGCAATACTTTGGTTTATTTAGCATTTTAGCGTATGACGTGACTCTTATTGCTTAAGTTTACTTAATATTATGTAAGTGTACAGAAGTGTACATAATGCTCTGAGGATGGGCGCGTGATCAAAACACATGTACACACGTACACACACAAAAAATGAAGACAGACAGATTGACACATATACTTTGTGAAATCAATAGATGACATCTCCATCTCACAATTTATTTTATCGAAATATATTACAATTCTATATGAGATATATTATCTATACTTTTAAAGATATCTAATTATATTACAATAGATATTAATATTTCGAGTTTTAGGCTCACAATATCTATTAATATATTCGTTACCATGGAGGCTGGACGGTATGGATCCAACTCATAAATGTAACCCTACAACCTCTTTCCCCCTAACTTCCGACCGTTAATGAAAAGAGGAAATTTTGTTGGTAAAACAAATTTTTGCATATAGAAACTAGAATTTGAAAATTAAATATATTACTAAGGCGTTGTTATATGAGAAATATACCTTACTTATTAAATTATAATTCTACGGTCACTTTTCTTACTTTTCATATAGATATGTAATATTAATAATATTATAAGTATATCATAATATATATATATATATACTATAATATATATATATAATTATATATTATAATATATATATTATATATAATATAATACTTATAAATATATAATTACTAGGTCTAGCATTGCTAAAAATACTGTCTCAAACTTTGGAAACACTATATTGGTAGACAGGTCAAGTATTTTCCTTGCAAGTTTACTTATACGTGTTTAACACTTTGTTTATAAACTTTTCCACCAACTGATTGGATCAATGTTTGAAAATTTTATTTTACTTTGGTTATAGTTTTCAATCATTTGCAACAACTAATAATTTTTCATATATATGGTTATAGTGAGATGTTGTTATCTTTGCGATCACTACTGGATGTTGTTCTCTCGCATGAATCTGTTTTGATAATTTAGTTATGTGAAGTGAGTGTTTCTGTAGATTTTTTTTCTCTTAATGTTGTGGCAGAATTAATCAGTACTGTTTCGTTGGTTTGTATGTGATTTATTACCGCTAATTTGTGCAACATCTTAAATGCTTACGATTTATCTGTGTACCTAATGAGTTTGTGTGTTACAAAATAAATTTCTCTTCACTAATAAATTGAATTGATAGGGCAATAGCTATGCAACGAGATCTCTGAAATTAAGATTCAACATACCCAACTACACCAAGCGTTTTTTCTTATGTATACATAAATATTAAATATATATTTCTAATTCTTTTTAAACCGTCTATCTAATTATTCATTGTAAGTGACACGAGGATTCAAATATATACACTAGCGATAGTAGAAGCATGTAGTAGGCGACCTGATTTTTTATATGGCACTCTGCCTTAATCTGCTAATATGACCTCATGATAGCCTCAAATTTATATTCATTGAACTTTCTATAGCCCTGATGACCTCAATGAGTACATCACATATATTAGCCCAGATTGAGAGTACGATTCTACCATGTCTGCTTCTCACACTTTAATAAGGTTTGTCAGTTTCGTTTTCATGTAAATGACTATTTATTTATAATTCTGTTCTCATCAATTTATCTTCGTGAGCTATAACAAAATATCCGTCGGCACACACACCGGAGGGCCAAGAGCTAAAGCGAGAAATAGCAGAGAGGCAGTGATGGCGATCATTTATTAATGTGCGGCTGCCTCTCGTGCCTGACATGCCGGATGCGGAATTTACCTTGCATCACTAATTACTATATATCTTATATTAGTTTATGTAGCTGTTTCGATCTTATTTTTATTTATTTTAATGTTAATATATTAGATATTATATAACTTTGACTATATATATTAATGACAAAATTTTTTAAATTAATGATAATAATAATATAATATATATTAAATATACAAATGCTACCTCTTTTCTCTCTCTCCTGCTCTGTTTCCTTACTCACTCTATTTCTCTCTCGATCTTTAGCAATATCTCTCTCATTCTCCTCTCTCTCCTCTCCTCTCTCTCTCTCTCTCTTCTCTTCTCTCTCTAGCGATTCACAGACTTTTCTCCAATTAATATTTTTTAATTTCTTAATTGAAATAAGAAATATTTAAAAATTAATTAACATGAGTTAGAAAATTACACATTATTGACTTCTCAATTTATCGCGATAGATGATAGATAGATAAGAAGAATCAACTCTTGTGGTAATATCAGCTCGCGCCAAGGGAACCTCTGAGGTTTAGCCCAAGTTGCGAGATTGCAACTTGCAGCAAAAAACTTAAAATTCTCGCAATACGGAGCCACCTCCTCTCAGCTAATCTCTCCTCTATGATCCCAGGACACGCTCAACACATTTATATAGTCGATCGCGTACAGAATCATAATCAATTAATCATATTATTAATAATCTATTTAAAAATAATATAATAATTATTAATCAATATATAAATATTACTACCAACATAAATCTACTAAATAACTAAATAAATCAATACAGATACAAAATTATTATTCTTTCCTTTTTCTTTACAATAATATAAATAATATAAACATGACTATAATTTTTATTATTGAAATGATACATAAAAACTTCAATCCAAATATTTAATAAATTATTGAAATTAAATATCTCACAACATATTACTAAAGGTCTGAAATAAGAATAGAAAAAATTATAAATACTTATGATTATAGAGAATCACGACATAATGAGTGTCGATAAGACACAGTATCGTATCTGTTAAGATTATGGATTGAGTTAATTATCAAGAGAGAAATAACTATTACACTATATAGATAAATACTTCATGTTGCCTAATTATTTTACTGATAATAATTATTTTCAATTGAATATGACATGAGACTAGAGACTAATATAGTAGGACTGATAAAAGAGCTTTATAAATATTTTTTCGAATCTGATTTTGTTAATATCTCTAAAGACAAATCGTGGTGGTGCTAAATATGCTAAAATAATAATATAAAAGTAATGTGAAAACAGACTTTGGGCAAACTTTTTGTATTATGCAAAAATGTGAGCTTCACACAAATCCAATAGCTTACTGAAAATTTTGCGAAAACCTTCGAAATTGTTTCACAGTATAATACACTCGTAGTATTATATAAGCTATAGTGAGCCAAAGTCTCATCCAGAATATAAAAACTTCTTAAGGGGAAAGAAAGCAGTACTAAGCCACAGAAGGAAATAGGTTTTCGATTAGAATATTTGAGGATCTAAACATAGCTTTATCCAGCTATTTGAAAATTATGTCATAAGAAGTATACAAAGCTTCAATTGAAGCATTACAAAGAAGTTTCTCGAATAACTTCTTATTTTAACTATTTGAGATCAATTAAATCTAAAAATAGTTATCATTATAACATTAATGAAACTACGTTCTTATGTGTATAAAATATAGATTTTGAACAATATTTAGCATGTGCTAATGCCAAAAACTATATAAAATTAAAAATTTTGATATTTATAATTTATCTTTTCAACTTACATTATTTATAAAAATGATCACTTCCCATCGCGTAGGAAATTCAAGACTTAACAAAATTCTTCTTTCGCCAGTAACTAAAACTAATGGCAAACTGAATAATTCACAGAACACTATACCCTATAATATAATACCCTAAGAGATATGTCATATAAGATATAAGATATATATACTATATATTATTATATATAGTATACTGAGTATAATTTAGTACAATAATATACATAATTCAAAAATCCATTTAATAATATACTTAAATATATAATAAATAATTTTCTAGATGCATAAAATATCTTTATTAGTTCCTCTATTACAAGCAGAGTATGTTATATGTGTGTTGATTGCAATAGCGCTGTTGTGCTCGATAGAGAGCTGCAACCCCATGTACTAAAATATCTTTATATCCTCTATTACGTAATATAGGTTTCTTGGTTATAATAAAGATAAGGTTTCATAAGAGAATAACAACAAATAAAATAATACATGATATTTGTATTTTGGTTCGCACAACACTTTAAAGTTATCCAATGAGGAGAAAGTTATAAAGATGGATATATTAATTTAGCAAGTGAGCAAAGGAGGAAACTACAGAGAACAACATTGTATAATGTATCGTGATCGAAGTTTTCGAGAGAAAAAATAATTCAGCAAGGAATTAAGCGGCAAGGTGCAAATTTGTGATTTGTAAAGAAGGATTCATTGCCTGAAAAGTTATATTGTTCAATTAATGTTAACTATTTTAAGTTCTTCAAGAATTTACTCGTAAGACATATGCGAAATATCATAGTAAGACTCTGGAAGTACTTTTTCGTACAAGGTGTATTCTCTGTTATCATGCATATTCTTAAATTTTCTTGCTAAAATAAACTTTTTGAAACGTTCACAGTGTCCAAAAATTTTAAATATTGTTCGGGCCACTCTCATATAAAGAAAAAATACCTACATATTATACCTCATTTCACTTAATTTCTTACTCTGCTAAGCTAGTTTCTAGCCGACACATACAAAAATAATAAAACTTTCAAAACGTGTAAACGAACACTCCTACACTATAACATAAGGATCACCTCATATATATTATCTATATATTAGAATTTTCATAAAGTTTATATATACACCATTCAAGTGTATCAAGATATGTATTTCTTTAACAAATATATATTATTATTATTATTTCATTATGTATTTAGAATTTATAAATATTATATATATTGCAAGAAGTCTTAGAAATTTAAGGTTTAAGTAAACCGAACTTAGATTAAACATGTGATCGCTGTAAGTAATGAAAAAGATAAGTAGCAATGTTGCAGTAAAATAAGTATAACATCATTCAGAAATGCTAAATATATAAAGATAGCATTGCTTAACAAATGAGCACCTTATCCAGTGCACTTACAGATATCACCAGATATTAGAGATATTACAGATATATCAGATAACATTGATTAAAGTATTATAAAGATAGAGACTACTCTCCGTACGACGTTAAATTAGTTCTGTTAATCCAGTAAAACGTTAAAAACAACAACAAAGAAACCAAAAGGGCTTCCGATGCATTTGTATTCTCAACGACAAATGACCGAAGGATTGATTTATTGATTTACCTGCACTTGCATTAATACCAATTTTGTAAATCCTAATATTTCTCTCCATGTCTGTTCTATAACACAAACTACTCTACTAACTTACGAACTAACTAGTCAAGGTATATTATATCTAAAATACAAAGAAACTATTTATATTTATGATGTAAAGACTATATAAGTATGTAAAAATATAAGAACCATAGAATATTGCTTGCTAGAAGTGTAAATAAAATAATTTTAATTCTGGAAGGATAATTTTGCATTTGGAGAGTTCCTTTATTTCCAAAGCTCCCGGTCATTGTTACTCAGCGACGCGGAGTCCATTGTTCGAATCCCGCTGATGGGAGAGTAAAATCTCCTTTGATCTTTCTCATTTATAAATTTAAATTCTTTATATTTTCTATCATAAACACTGACTCAGCGAGTCAGCTAAACAAATAGTTAGAATTTCTTCGTGCAGATTTAATCTCAAAGATCAGCAATTCGTATTAGTTAATAAACGATATCTATAATTTCACACGTAAATTTAGAGTCTTTTCCCGAGTACGTAATATTATATTAAATCTTGCTACATAAATTTATACTTCTTAATAGATTTCCTTTTCATCAGTCCTATGTTGCACTTAAAGATATTTAGATCTAATTTATATTAATTCAAGTCTCTTGATGTGGCACCAATATAACAATCTTATTATCATATCGTTGATAGGAATGCAGAGTTTTAGAGGAAACGTACACTAACCTGTTAAACTTTAGTTGCTAGTCACATCTGTAGTAGACCGTGAACATTTTCTCAAAATATTTTTTCGCAGTTGTTACGCAAAAGTAATGAAAACTAAATACTCAAAAATCGAAAAATTGTCCTTGAAAATATTTTAGCCGATAATAATAATTATGATTACTATTTAGTGGATACAACAAAAACTTATCAAGAATAATCATCGAAAAATAATTTCTTTACTTTCTTCTTTTATCGAAATCACCGTATTTTGATATACAAATATCGTTCCATTTGGAGGCAAAACAAATAAACTACACTTTGCAGCCCTAGACACCATACCACATAAATACCACATAAATACCACACAAAACCACTAAATGGTGCACTATAAGGTTAGATTCTCTGTCGATACTTTTTTTTTTTCCCAAATAAAATTTCTCACGATTCTCAGTTTTGGCAGTTATAATTGCTACCAGAGATCATTTTTATATTAGTTTTCAACTTTTCTATTATAGCAACAATACGGAAGAAAAACCAATTTCTCATTCATATCAATAGTAAACATGACCTGAAAAAAAAAGATATCGCAATTTTTCATATTTCCCTGCTGTCAAAAACACAGCTCGTTAATATTATTATTATTAATTGATTACTTATTAATATTATTTCATATTATTATTTATATTAATTATCATTCTATTTCTATTATCATCTTTATCTATTATTATTCATATTCACTTATTATATCTATTATTTCTCATTTATATACTATTGTAGGCCGAGAATAACTTCTGCTTATTATTATTATATGATTATACTTTCTACTAATTATTATTATTATTATTACTTTCTTATTCATTATTATTACTCTATTCATTTATTATTATTATATCTTACTTCTTATTATCTCTCTCTTATTATTATTATTATTATTATATATTATTATATATTATATATAGATACGTTAGCGATTGTTCGTTTGCTTTTATTTATTCATTTATTGATTTATTTATCAAA
>JABUQX010005407.1:45000-50000 GCA_015478945.1 Trachelipus rathkii | reverse complement strand
CCGGCCTTAAATAACAGGCACTCCTCGTCATATTTCAAATTCACCGTTCTTATTGGTGGATTTGGATTCTTCTAACAATTTCAAATGCTTTAACAATAACAACCTTAGCGGTATTCAATACCAACGGTTTCTTATGAGTACACATTGGAGATATGGAAGTCAGTCTCCTTACATGGTTGTACAGGTATTTGGCACAGAGGCCTTTATTTACACTCTCCTAGCGTAATACTATAACAGGTCAAATTTAAAAGACCAGATTGGTGACCTTGTGTGATAGATTATAGAGAGTTTGGAATCTTCATAGACAAAGAGTGAGGCTCCTGTCTACTAACTTCCAAAATCTCTATGCACTCCGGCTTAAGGAAAAAACATTGGAAAGAGAAACCAAGAAAGGGTGAAGTACTACCTGTCAGAGGATAAATTACAATACTTATTAATAATTACTAACACATTTCGTAAATATTTTTACTCTCGTTAATAATTTCAATAGCCTTTATCATGAGTACCATGAGGAAAACATTAGTATGCTCTATATATATATATATATATATATATATATTATATATATATACTATAATATCTAAATTATATATATTATATATTATATATTATATAATATATATATATATATATTATATATTATATATTATTATATATATTATATATATATATATATATATATATATATATATATATATTTAAAGTCCCCTTCCCAATTCTCCATTCTCATCTCTCCGTTCTCTCTTTCACTTGGCTCCACTCAACAAAATGATAATATATTTTAATATTTTTCAAACTTTCTGTCACATGCTGCCCGTTTTTTCAGGATATACACATTGCTGTCAGTAATTTCAACACTTTATAAGGGCAATGATATTTTTGCGCTAACTTGCCTGCATGGTATTGTTTATTTTTGACCAATATAAACTTGGCATATTTCAGATTTTTTGGAACAAAACCCTTTCGATTTCTAAAAGTTGTCGGTTTGCTAAAGGTTTTGCTAAGAGACCTGACAGTTTCTCTAAGTAGGTATCATAGGTCATAGGTCTAAATTGGCTTTGTAGGGTCCACTATCCCCCCGGGGATATTTACATTTTGAGCAAAGAGCAACTGGAACGGTGTGATTCCTTCCTCCGTGAGCGGGGATTGTCGCAGCGTGAACAAGGTAAAAGGCAGAACTGACAGCCAATCTTGCTGACTAAGCTCTAGTTCTGCCAACATACACCTCAGAGTGGAAAGCAGAGTGAGGTGAACGGTTTCAATTTTTCCGTTACCGGAAGGGTTTTAGCTAGCGTTCGTGAAATGCCGGAAGCCTATCAGTTTACAGACATCCTCGAACAGGTGAGACGTGAAGCAACCTCCTTCGTTTGTTATTATCGCATCCGGAACACCTATGAATGGCAAGATCTCATGAAGGAGCACTTCAATGGCGTTTTCTATGGTAATTTCCTTCAACGGTATCGCCCATACAAAGCTACTGAACCTATCTATTAATGTAAATAAGTACTTTTATCCCTGACAGACAGGCAATTTTACGATATTAGCATGGATGATTTCAAATTTATAAGACTCTTCTTTATATTTTCCATACTCGGGATTTATAGAGCCCCCGACTTTGCTAAGTTGACACAAACACAAACTCTGATTTTAAATGCTATTTGTGTTCGGTTAAGGCCTAAATGACCCTGTAAATGGATGATTCTTATCATGTCATCAACGCATATTTCTGGTAGTACTACTCTCGCATAGCCCAAAGAGACATCAACATACACACCTTTCTCTTCATTTTCATACCAGAACTTTTGCTTAATAACCTTCAAGGCACTGGATTCTTTGTTTTTTAATATCAATTTTATGTGTTCATCATCTGCTTGGTTTCACTTATACGTTTATAATTTATTTTCTTTCATAAATTTTTCTATAATCATCTTGTTCTTTTAATTGCAACTGCTAATTAAATTCACAGTTTTAATTTCGATTAGCTCATTATTACGTACTTTACTATCTGATTGTCCACGAATCTTATTTTTCCACATATGTAACAGCTCGTTTTCTTATACTATGCGCGTAGTCTCCCCGATACTATGGCATTTAAAGTTTAAAGGGATTTGTTTAGGAACCTCCCCAATAAAGTTTAAATGTCTTTGTTTACATTTCTCCACCAGCTGTTTGTTTCCAGCCTCCTGATTGGTCGAGCGGGATGAGTTGGCTACGTCATGACTTTCTTTATTATCCACTCTATATTGTCGGCTGAGTTGATTGACTCCGCCCCTTTGCTTGTTCGTAGATCTATATTTTCTTGTTCGTCCATAAGGGTCTGACCTCTAACGGCCGTGTTGTTTAATATTAAATATATTGCTAATGGATTTTCTCTCTTTGCAATATGCCTCCACGCTACTTTATAAGAGTTTAATAAGTTTAATTGTCTTACTGCACGGGCGTTTTGATTACAACTGTCATTAATTTTGCTGGATTTTGTAATCAAATCCTTCGAATGTGTGAAAATTGTTATTTTCCAATCTATTAGCAAGTTCCCAAATCATTTTAACATTTTGGCAAGACAGAGCAAGTGTTTATTCTCCTCATTACACCTTTGTTCGGCACCTAATAAAACAGTACTATAGGTAGCATACGGTCGGTTGCATCCTTGTCCCCCATTATCATTCCTCCGACAGCAGCTTCAGTAGCGTGAATAAATACATTTATGTTTGTTTCTCGACCTGGGTAAGCGAGAGTACATGCGTTTTATAGAGCATTTCGAACCTCGGAGAATGTTTTTTCGGATCTCATATTCCATTGTATACGCCTTCTTGCATAAGGCTTACCTTTCAGATATGTAGTGAGGGGGGCCATCAACTCAGCAAGACAAGGCAGTGTGGCTCTGTAAAAGCTAAGCTTCCTAATGAGAGCACGAAGTTCTTTCACTGTGTTTGGTTTTTCACAAGTGATGACTTCTGCAACTTTATCAGGATTGGATTTGATTTCTTCTTGATTTACAATGAAACCCAGGTATTGTAATTCTGTGACACCGATTTTTCACTTATTGGGATTCAAACTGATGTATAAGTAATCTAGTCTTTTAACACTTTTTCTGTTCCTTTTAGTCTTCCGAAAAACAATAAAATATCATCCATGTAGACGTGACCCTTGTCTTTATCAGAGAGCAGTATATTCAGCATCCCTTTGAAAGACGATGGTGAGCATACAAAACATAGGTAAGCAGGTGTATGTGAAGGTACCCAAGTTACTAGTAATGGTAAAATACTTTGACTCCCCGGATGGAGCGGAATGTTGTAGAAGGCCTGCGTGAGGTCAAATTTTGTGGTAGTATCTTACTGCCTTTTACTGAAAATAAAATACATCCGTGAATATTTGGCAAGCCCAAATACGTCTACTTCCGCGCACTTTGTTTTAGCTATCTAAAGTCTGTATAGTCGTACTTGCCATTGGCTCTCTTCTCTAAACACTGAGAGCGGGAAACGCCCACTTAGCGTTTGTGCGCTTCAAGGCTCCCGTGGGAACAAACTGATTTAGCTCGGCCTTCGTTGCCTCATAAAACTTGTGTTGGATCTTTCGTGGATGTAACCGAATTGGATCACCCTTAATATTGGCCCTATAGGGGAAGGTACGAATCCATGCTCCCTCAAAATTCTCTCCGGTGAGAACACCAGTCTCTTTGTTACATTCCTCTCTGTTGTTACTTTCTGCTTCAGCTGACTTTATTTCCTCTTCTCTCCCCATATTTATCGCAAAATTTCCACCCAGCGGCTTTGTTTGTTTTCTTTAATATAATTATTTTCTTTTAGATATGGGTTAATAAATAAATCTTTATAGGATATAAATGGACATCTTTTAAGGGAATAGAGGACTATAGGTAAAAGGAGAGACTTTGATATGAAGAGAGATTATCTCTAGAAAGTTAACATAAACATCACAGATTTACGAGGTGGTCTGATTCTAACTTACAATATTGTTCACACTGTGGCAGGGGTCTATTAATATGTCTTTCTAAATTTAATTAACCAAAGATCATATTGTTTTTAACAATGGTTATCCTAAAATATTAACTTAAATCTCGGCCGCATTAAAATTTATTTTGCAAAAACTTTATTCAAACCAATATCTAACTTTACATTTTTAATGTCAGATATATTTTTTTTGAATCTTTAGCCGCTAAATGTACCCAACACATGGTTTTTCACCTGTGATTAGCATTGCGGAAATAAGATCAATTCAACACCCGTACTTATCGATTACATTACTCATCTTTTAATCGATACTATTAAATATCTTATAAAGCTTTGTGTAGATGACAGTACTCGTGGTAGTAATATTTGTTGATAGATCTGCTTTAGCGGCAGTGGCACAGGTGCCACGCACAATTTTAGTCAATTATACTATATATATATATATATATATATATATATATTATATATATATAATATATTATATATATATATATATAAGATATATATATATATATATAATATATATACATATATAATATATAAGTATATATATATTATATACTATATATATGATATATATAGTATATATATATATATATATATATATATATATATATAATATATTATATATATATATATATAATTATGCTCTCATTTTAACAAGATGAATGCCGCGTCCTGTCTTTTTGGGAAGGCTATAGCTGGTCGTTTGTTTGATAAATAAATTAGTCTGTTGGCTCCTCATCACCTTAAATGGACACAGGAATGTAAAATTTCTTTTCCCATTACAATTCCTGAATTTTTCATTGTGCTGAAAGATCGTTCCACACTGGCAGTTGAAATAGGTACACACAATATACATTCAGCAAATTTTTTTTAGGATTTCGTATCCAATATCAGCTCTTAAAATAAAAGAAGCAACATCTGTACTAGTATCGTTTAACTTATTGCGGGCAACATGTGTGAAAGATTTAAAATCTGACAAAGCGGCATCAATTTTATTAATTCCAAACAGATGGCAAAGTTGTCTAC
>JABUQX010005407.1:25000-32500 GCA_015478945.1 Trachelipus rathkii | reverse complement strand
AACTATTATAATAGATTTGTTCCGATGATTTCAAGGCAATAGAAGCGTCAGAGGTTGCCAAAACAGTTTCTTTAACTAAAGGAATTACCCAAGATTAAAATTAAGATCGGAACGAGTCAGGGTCTCTCGGCCTCACCGTCGGCTCGAGCCCCTTTAAAAAAAAACTAAAAAAAAATTTTTTTTTGGAGTATACAAAAAAAGCAACTTTTGGCAACTCTTGCGCTCCTTCTATTGGAATTTTGGCTAACACGTGACAAAGTGCAGGGTTCCTGGAGTAGTGTACGGCGATTTTTTCGATATAAGTTTTTTAGTAACATCCTTTTAATGGACAGTAGCGCCTTTATATATATATATATAATATTATATATTATAATTATATATATCATAATATATATTATACATATATATATAATATATATATATATATATATATGATATATTATATATATATATATATATATTATATATATATATATATATTATCATATATATATTATATATATATATAGTATATATACGCATATATATATATATATATATATTATATTATATATAATATATATATATATATATATATATATATAATATATATATATATATAATAATATATATATATATATTATATATATATATATTAATAATTAATATATATATATATATATATAGGTATATATATATTATATATATTAATGTACTACGTTATAGTTTCTATATAAAATAATGCTTTTATAATCTTTAGTATATTTGTAAAGCTAGAACTCTTTAGGAGACAAAGCTCCAATTCGTAATGTGTACTTACTAGTATGTACGGTAAAATTTTCTTACATCTTATAAAATCACACACATAACTATGTTTATTCCTTTTTGTATATTATTTAAACTTGAAACAGCCAATAAGAGTACTTTACTCCTCCCGGCGATACCTGCAGCCCAAGGAGAGAAGACGCCGAGCAGTTAGTGAGGCCACGACATCAGAGCCATTACCAAGTGTCTCGGGCATCGCCCGAGCACACAAAATACAATTATTTTTATAATTAAAATTAAAGGTGTTAAACATAATTATGTTCTTATTAATAAGATCTTTTGGTAGTGGTCAGATTTGAATACGTATGATCCACAAGTGATAATAATAAGATATAAAAATTAGGAGAGAATGGCGATCAAATCACCCCAATAAATATATAATATAGCTTTCGCCTGTGCAAGTCATCTTAAATAAATATAATATTCGGGATTTGATTACTCACGAAAATGTGGTCAAATTGTCAATGACAAAATCCTTATGTATTATATAAAATAAAAATTATCTATTATGATCTGCGATCAAACAATATAAAAAGAATGTTAATAAAGAAAATAACATCAACTATTTTTCTATACACCTTCCATCTTATTAATTATCGTACCCGAGGTATGAGTGATTTAATTCTAGGTGTAATTGATTAATGATCTCATGTATTCTCGCCCCGGTACATATATATAGTATAATATATATATAGTATTATATATATATATATAAAATATAATTATTATATATATATATATATATATATATAGTATATATATATATATACTATATATTTACATATATAATATATATATTATATATTATATAATATAATATATATAGTATATATATATATATATATTATATATATATATCTCGTTATCTCGCCCGTAGTACATTATTTATATATATAAGTGGCGTACGTAGGAATTATTTTCGGTCGGAGGCTGGAATTTTGCTTCCCCCATATCTCGGATGATAAATGCTGATGTCTTAAGGGGAAAATTAAAATTCTTTAGATTTCCCTTGAGAATTACATCGGTGGAAATGTAACGTTCCCCCAAAGGACTGGAGATAAGTTTTAAGGAAAATACTAAAGATAACAAAGGTCAGTTCTGCATATCTTAAATTTATTATTATTTTAAGAACATTAAAAAGCTCATATAATTTCTTATTTTATTCAATATTTAAAGATTTGTTTCGAACTTTTTGTTTACCAAAACTCTACTTAAAGTTCTCTGTTCTTTTCTCTTTTCTTTTTAATTCTAGCGTTCTTTACAAAACCGTTTTTGGTTACGTAATTCCAATGCTATTGTAGGAACGTAATAGTAGAAAAATAATAATAATCAGCTAAAACAGTTTTAATTTTTTTTAACGGAGTTTTTCTACAGAACAAGCTGCAAAACGTCTTTGGATCCCAGATCCAACCAAAAATGGTCGATGCCTTGATCGTTGTGTGACTCTTCTAATGCCAAGTTAATATGAATGAAGAATAAAACAAAATCCATTTAGACTATTTTTACTTGTTGTTGTTCTTCAAATACGTTTTAACTAATTTTAGTTTAGAAATGCTTCGTTCAACTAAAGATTTAGAAACAGGAAGTATAGCAAGTATTTTCAACAGTATGTTTATATTTGGGAACAAGTTTTCGGCGCATTCCTCTTAATCCAGCGAGTGGTATTTGTGGGGTTTTCTGGAGATACCTTTCCCTTTTTGGTCTACATAATTCCCACTCTCCTAAGAAAGACTTTCAATGCAAGAACCATCCAAGTCGATCTCTTGTAGACGCTCGAATGTGATTGAACTTTGTCAACATGAAGGCGTTCACAGATGGGTTGAAATATACGTTCAAAAGAGACGACACGGTGTCCAGCGTGAGTTAAAATTTCTTAAGTAGAAATCACATCATTTAAACATGGATAATAAACTGTTAGTCAATAGCTACGTTTTCTGGTTTGTAGTGAACGAATGGGCTGGGGCGTACCTCTGAAGACCAATACTGTTCATTCTCACTTGTTAATTTAGATATTTATATTGAAATGCCAGTTCCAGTTCCAGCAAAGATTCGATACATTTCGTTGAAAACTCAGAATCACCATTTTTGCTTAAAATGATGAATTGTTTTTCCCTTGTTAGGTTACCTTTTTACTCTTGCATCGTTTACATCCCATAACTTTCTCTTTTCTACACACATTTCCAGAGTAATCTGTTTTATTTTTGAAACTTTCAAATAGAGGTGGGATAAATGATGTTATTGCATAATATTTAAAATTAATATTACTCTTTTGAATATTCACCTGGGCAATTGACTGACATCTTTCCAAGGCTGCTACCTATTGTATTTAAGACAGAGTTTTCATGGCTATTGCATAATAATGTCTCAAAGATTATTTTTATTTTGGTATTTCTCAGAATCTTGTTTCAGCTCTTAAATTTTTTCTAAAAAGGAGATGCGCCTTTTACACTGGCTCGAAAAAATGTGCACGTCTCTTGATTTTACACTCATCGCAAATCATACCACTCTGGATTCGAAAACAATATGCACGTCTCTGTATTTTGCACTCATCGCATATCATACAGTCGGATCGAAAAAAATGTTTCACGTCTCTGATTTTACATCATCGCATATCATACAGTCTGGATCGAAAAAAATGTGGCATGTTCTCTGATTTACACTCATCGCATATCAATACAGTCTGACCTTTAAATGTATCAAGGCATGAACAAATTTTAAGCCAATGGCTTTACACAGTGAATGTAACATTGATTTGGAAAAGAATTTTGTTTAAATTACTCTGGACAACCCTAAAATTCACTTCTTCATGACGAGGCTCTATCATAGGCCTCTGGAGGCTCAGATTTTGGCTATAACCGAGCCCGAGATCCATGATCTTTTCCGCTAGCACTGAAATCGTTAACAGTGCACAATAAAATAAAGTCCTCGTTATAGCGAAAGAACTTGGTTTTTTGTATATATTTGAGCCAAGAATGAAAACTGTTTCAATTTGGATATATCTTGGCATATATTATTTACCACCCCTGTAAATCATTGTCAATAGGGCCACAAAAGACTTACTTTTCTCTCAGATTGACCATCAACTGTTAGTCTGTCACTGATGATTCTATATCAGAATCAGAACATTCCAAAGTGTCAGTGAAGAATGTCTTAAACATTTGGATTTGCAATTTGGTAAATTGAGAAGGGAAACATCAGGATAGTAAAGATTGTTTAAAGATGTCTTGGAATATTTATAGAATGTAAAATCATTAAATGTTTGCACACTACTAATTTTCAAGACAGACGATCTATTTATGAAATAATTTCGAACTCTTTTGCCATTAACATTCCCATGGTGTATGGGTCATTTTTGGCAAAGCTTTGCTCATTTGCTTGGTTTACCAAATACACAAATTTTTTCCACAAGTGATGGAAAAGATTTGTGTATTTGGCAAACCAAGCAAATGAGCAAGCTTTGCCAGAAATGACCCATAAACACATTGGCCGGTAGTATGTGTGTAGAGTAAACATCCGCTTATAGGAAAAACAAGTGCAAAAGCCGGCAACGATTCAATGGGTTTGACAAACTCCCATGAGTGGAGCCGCTTTAAGGAGCCTCTTTATGAAATAATCTAAATGCAACAATTTTTCTAATAAGCAAATAATTATTCGGTTACATAAATAGGTACAATATTATAATGAAATAAATAATAAAATTTATTGTTAAGCGCAAATGATTTTGGGAAGAGTATTTTTTGAGAATAAAATATAATAAACAGAGCTATAATGGGCGATCTTTCGTGATGCTTTCATCAATTGAGCTAACTGGTGATGGTCCATTGGCAGGGAGCATACCGGCTGGATTTTCGGATTCGTTGCACCAAGCTTTATTGCAATGGAGGTGTATGTGCGCTGGATGTTTGTCCATCAGTTGGACCTTGTTTTGTCCGATGTATGTCCGAAGAATGTTTTGAATAATGTTGAAGTGTCTGGAAATTATTTAATGATGAAAAAGAGAAATAAATTGCTTCTGATGGTTTCTCCATTGTTACGAATCAGGTGATTAAACAAAAGAACCTATGAAAGAGAAAACGAGCAGGCAGAAGAAGAAAAGGTTAAAGATTACTTCGTGCTAATAGTTTGTTAATGCATATTCTTTTGATGTCATGGATGAATAGTTAATTTTTTTTTATAATGAATAAAAAGAGGTCAAAGACTCAAAGTCTGAAAATATCATTAGATATTTTTATTATTTTGTTGCCTATTTTTTTATTATTTTCTTAAGTGTCCAGAAGGTTTGACCAAAGGATCTTGAAAGTTCTGTCTGCACTCTGGAAGCTACCCTTGAACGGTCCAACTTCTAATGCACTTGAATGGTCTACCTTATTTTTTCAGACGATCTTTAAAATATTATAAAGGCGAAACTTTTATTAAGCCATTTTATCCTTGCTCCTTTCATATTATTATTTTGCCAAAGCTCATATATGAGATTCAATAGTCCAATTCATTGTTTCATGTAGGATTAGGAGCCGTAATAGTGAAACTTTAAATGTAGGAGATTTTCGCTCTGCCTAAAGCTATCTGTGCACAGCTTCCATAGAAAAATTCTAAAACAGAGCACTGCCCAAAGGCAAACTGTAGGTGTTGCGCTAGCTTGGCATGTTCTCGCTGTTTCATTATCCGCAAACATTCACTATCACTCTCATGCGAAATTGTTATGCGGATGCGAAGTGTTTCCCTTCACATTCCCCTCACATCCGTTCATCAGTTACGAAAAGGCATCACCCTATCTCAATTATTATTGAAAGCAGATCCCTAATTCTCATTCTTAACCTTTTCGCGGCTTCCTTCCAGAAGAGCTTTCTCTTCCCTTGTAATACCGCAAATCTTCAACTTCTTCCAAACTGGCTTTATTTACCTCTTTTTTTCCTCCTACGTATCATACTTTTATTATTCTTTACACCTTATATATCCCAAACATCTTTTCTTTTGAAAGCCTCATCATTTGGCTTTGAGTACATTCAACCACGCCTCTTCTTTTTCTTTTAACCGTCTTGCGATCACCTCTTCATTCTGTCAATCTCACTGTTATACATTTTTACCCCTACTTTATGGCACATCGGACACACTTCTTTTGCACTCTTAACAGCCGCTTCTCATTTGCTCGAGATGTGTCATTTCAACTTGTTCACCCTAACTGATTACTTGGCATGCCCACTTAATAACTTATCCTTATTATCTTGTTCATTAACTTCACACTCTTAATTTCTACCCACTTGCCTTCCTTAATCACCTTTCCTCTGCCTTTCAAGTCTCCTGCATTTTAAATAATTTTACATATAAACTAACATAAAGAAACCATAATCCCATTCCTACTCCTCACTGATCTTTAACATCCACACATACCTTCAACATCTCCTTCTTCATGCAACACAAAATCAAATTACTTTCCACTCCATACCATCTCTAACCTAAACCAACTCTAAGTAAACTTATGAATACTCTTGTGTTTAAAAGAAAGAATATTTTGCAGAAATACGCTCTCTCCTCACAGAGAATCAAATCACCTCCTACCATTCTCATTTTTCTCCCGACACCCCAAAGCCACCTATGTTATACCATCCCTTTTTGGATCACCTATCCAACCATCTAGGTCACCCAACAAAATCAATCTGAAGCTCCTTACTTACCATCCAAATCATCATTCAGATTGTCCCAGAAAGTCTCACTCTCTTCAACATTACCCTCAGGTGGACCATATGTCACAACAACCACACATACCTTGAAATTTTCAAACCTAAATTTAACCCTTAGAATTCTATATTCACACACACAAATCTGACCATAGCTCTGCCATGTCACAATGTCACCTCATCAAAGTTTGTACACTCCTTCCTTCCCCTTCCATTCCTTCCACACCAGCACAAACAACACAACAAATTTTATCTTAAAAAAGTTAAATCAACTCGAAATATTTAATTTCTTTTTTTTATATCGATTGTGATTAAATCTCGCATGGTTCACAGGCATATTGAAGACACGCTTTGCAGGGTTGCCAATATTGAAGAAGCTTTGCAGGCGTTGCCAATTTTTATCAGTAAGGTGTAGGAGATCAGTAAGATGTATTTAAATTTTAATATACAAAAGCAAACAATAATTTATTTACATCTAAAATTAAAAAAAAGTTTTAGATAATCTATTTTTTAAAAATGCACAATTTAACGATGAATAAACTGGCAAAGCTTAAAGTTTGTTTTAACCAAGTGTAACTGGCAACTTTGTTTTAACATATTTCAGAGAAGGGGCAAGGGCTCCCTCTTTTCCGCGCCCTGTTGAAATTTATAGCCTGATATAAGGTAGAATATCATAAAAACATATTTCCCTTCTGGGAGAGTTGGAGATATGAAAATTTTTAAAAATAATAAGATAACTAAAACATATAAAATTTAAAACTAAATAAATTTCTCCGACGACTCCGCCTCTACTAATAATCTGTGTAATTCCTTGGCACTGTCGTACGCAGTGCCTGGAGACGTGTAATTTTATATTCTTTCACTGCAACGATTGCCAACCCTTTCTCATCATCCCTGAAACGACTCTCTCCTTCTTCCTCTCCATTTTTGCTACCTTCATCACCCCCGGAGGGAGGGTGGCGTTGCACCCACCCTACCTCGACATCTTATTTTGAAAAGGATTAAAGTCAAAAGTAATGAT
>JABUQX010005407.1:0-22500 GCA_015478945.1 Trachelipus rathkii | reverse complement strand
TATATATATATATATATATATTATATATATATATATATATATATATATTATATATTATTATAAATAGTATATATATAATATATATAGTATATATATGATTATATATATATATATATATAATATATATATAAATATATATTATATAATATATATATAATATATATATCATATAATATATATATATATATATATATATATATATATATACTATTAAATTATATAAATATATATATAATTATATATATATATATATATATAAATAAATAAATATATATATATATAATATATTATATATATATATATATATATATATATATATATATATATATATATATACGAGTATATAGATATATATATATATTTTATGTATATATAAAGAGATATATATAAAATATTTTAAATTAATTTATATACATATTTATATACTATATATAATATATATCTTATATATAATATATATTATATACTATATATATATATATATATATCATTATTATACATGCTTATTAAAATGATATAAATTAATATTATAACATTATTATCTTATATATATATATATATAAATATATATATATTATATATTATATAGTATATATATATATAATATTATATATATAATATTATATAATATATCTATATATATATATATTATTATTATTATATTTAATTATTATATATTAAATATATACCTATATAATTATATATATATATTATATATATAATATATATAATATATATAAATTTATAATATAATATTCATTTTTAAATATGATATAATATAAATATATATATATAATATATAAAAAATATATATATATATATATATATATACATATCTACGTATATATATATATATATATATATATACATACAAATGTATAGCGTATACATCTAAGTTTATTACAAACTATATATATGAGTTTTGAAGAGACCTAGCTACTATATATATATACTATATATTTATATATATATATATATATATATATATATATATTTATATAATATATACTATCTATATATATATATATACTTACTATATATATATATATAATATATATATATATATATATAATAATATATAGTATATATATATATATTGATTATATATATATATTATATATAGTATATATATAAATTATATATCATTACCTATATATGATAGTATTATATATATAGTTATATTATATATATATATAAATATAGATATACTACTATATATATATATATAGATATATATATATATATAGTATAAATAAATATTTCTTAAATTTATACTTTATATATATATTCTAGGTAACATATATTACATTCATAAGTAATATATATATATATATATATATATACTAAATATATTATAGATCTGTACTGTTAAAATATTATTATATACTACTATATAATATATATTATATTATTTGATAAAGATATGGCAACCAAACTAATTCTATGCCAAAGGATAAAGTCGATGAAAAATAGTCTGAGCAAACTAGATTGCCTCAGAATCTCATCAAGGAAAGACAAGGAAGGAAACTGCTGAAGAATAGGTTAAGTCGTTTAAAGATACGAGAGAATAGAAGAAAATTCCCGATTAAATTCGGTAAGTGTAAAAGCTTAAAATTGTTATTTATTTTCATAAGAATTTCGTTATTAGTAAAATTGTGAATTATATTTCATAAGAATTTCATTATTAGCAAGATTGTGAATTATAATAGAATATTTATAATTGTTTTAGGGAAAGTAACTTGGGCCGATACCTTAGACTTACAAATCACCAGGAATTAGTCAAAGTCGCCGTTCGATAACACAGCAGTTTTCAAAGTGATGGTTACTAACATAGAGGTGAAATTTGGTCAGACGGAATATTAAATTATTCAACCAAAATACTACTTTAGTGAGTGAACAAAGTTTAACAAAGGATTTCAAACTGTAAGTGCTTTACTTTGTTTAAAAATCAGCCTTGAATAGTGACGTTCTTAGTTCTTACCTATTTACTAAATTGTGTCAGTTTCGGACAGATAAGTTTTAAAGTTGCCAAGACATTATTATAAGGTGCTTGAAATTTAAGAAAGGAAAACTGTCACAGATTATTTATTTAAACGTAAAAGTGTCATTTAAAAATAAGAAATTTTAAGTGTCATTTAAAAATAAGGAAAATTAACATTGGTTTAATACTATTTGAGCGTAAAATTACCAATAGTTGATTAACTGTTTATCTCTCTTTTGGATATTTTACAAGTATTGATGTCTGCTGTTCCTGCCTCGGTTTCTAACGAAGAAGATTTGCCCTTGGTTTAATTTGTTGATCTGATGCGAAAATTAGATCTACGATTTGTGTGTACGCTGCTCCTTGTTCCCGCTTCCGAAGAATATTGTTCCTTTTGTAAATTTAAGTTAACTATAGGGATATTCAAATTAATACAAACAAATATCAGAATCCCAAAATTATTACAACTACAGACCAAATTATATAATACTAAAATATAACAAAGTGTTTCAATATTTCCCGTTCCATGCTGTAGAAAATTTATATAATATGGACCCAGATTGTGTTTCACAGGGCCTACGCTTCAAAACCAAACACCAGGTCTGCATAGCTGAATAAAGTTTATAATAATAAGTAATAGCAATAAATAAATAGAGTCACGTCAAAATTAGCTTTATATACCAACTAATATAAAACTATATATATATATATATTATAATAAGTTGGTTGTATATGATATATTAATATATATATATATATATATATATATCATATATATTATATATATTAATTTAATATAGCTATATATATTATATATATATGATATAAATATATAATAAATATATATAAAATAATAATATATATATATATATATATATATATATATAATATATATATATATATAGTAATATATCATAATTTATATATATATATATATATATATATATATATATTATGATATATTATAATATATATATATATTATATATATATATTAATTCATTTAAATAAATAATTTCATTTTTCAATTTGGTTTTATTATATATATATATTATATATATAATATAAAAATACTTTATATACTAAAAATATACACCATATACTATATTTTTATACTATTATATATATAAATATTATAATTCTATATATATATATTATATATATATATATTATTATATATATATATTTTATATATATATATATATACTATTTATATATATATTATATATACTATATATATACTACTACTCATATATATATATATATATATATAAATATATATTATATATTATATATATACATAACATAATATACATATATATATATATATATATAATTATCTATAATAAACAATATATATATATATATATAATATTATATATATATATATAAATATATAATATATATATTATATATATATATATATATTATACTATATATATATAATATATTATATATATATTATATTATATATATTATAATATTATATATATATATAAAATATATTATACATTAAAATATTATATTAATATATAGAAAATTTATATAGACAATACATATAAATTTAATTATATAACATTTATATACTATATATATATATACTATAATATAATATCATATAATATATATATATATAATGAATATATATATATATATATATATAATATTATATTAATTCATTGTGTTTTATGTTCTCTCTTTTTTTTCAATTTGGTTTAGGAATGTTAGATGCTGTCTCCAATGTGCTTACTTCTTTGCTCATGAATTTTTTTTTTTTTATAGTTTTATTGTTAATTGTGTGTGTGTTTTTTAAGTGAAATGTTATTTTATTTTTCACTGTAAATATTATAATGCGAATATTGTTAGATTTGGTAAACAAAGGAAAGTATTAGGATTTAAAAGGGTGTGGCCCGCTGATTTGTTTTTTTATAAAACAAGCGAAGAAAAAGGAATAGTTATAAAAATTTAAATTCAGAGATTTAGATAAAAGTCAGCATCTTAAAGGTAGAGTCGTAATATTTTTCTTTCATTTATTTAGGTTGGGGATTAGATTTAAGTTCACTAAGTGGCACCTTAGGAGAGGTGTCACCACCGCTGCGACGGGCAATAACTCAAGCAGGATTACCACAATTCGGCTCTGTTATCTTAACTTCAAATATACTACAATTATTTATTATTGAGTATCTTATACAATCACCAAATTACTTAGTATATTCTTAATTGTGTATTTTGGATTCTTCAAACTGTCGTAAATGGAAGAAACTATTAAATATTTGATGCAGCTAACAATAGCTGTACAGTAACAGCAGTGTTATAGCTAGATCTCAGTAATGAAGCTCAATTAATTAGTAAGAGTAGCTCTCGGTTTTCAAATCTGGTATTATAGCCGTAATTAAATTAGCAGGTAGTTTAGAACAGTTTGTAGTGTGAGTAGCTGAGCTATGAATAAAAGGCCAATCCTCTTAATATTAATGAGGACCAAAGTAGGGTGGAAGATTGATTTTCGAGAGGGAGATCGTTTATGTACAAGTTCAAGTGATGATAGCGAAATGACAGGCAGAATATGATGACTATGTGGTACGGAAGAAAATATAGTAAATTGGTGGTTGAAGTTAGATGACAAAGGATTGTCTGTCCCGTAGGTTACGGTTTTACTGGAGTCTGGTGAAAAAAATTTGGTTATGTGTATAATATGACCTAGAGGAATTGGGGTAAAGATGGAGGGCTGTTAAAGAGATTGATAACTGAATTCGATAAAAGGAGGTGAAGGAAAAGCAGAAAGAGAGATATGACAGAATTTCTGGACAGTACTTCTATATTTAAAGAAAATGTAAGGTGAGAGTATGAAAGAGTAGTGAGTAGCTATAAATAACAGAAAGATATATGGAAGAGGCTGGTAGGGTTAGATTTAGGGAAAATATGCCATTGTGTACATCTGCTAAAAGGAGCAAATTACAGAGAGAATCAGAGGAAAAATGATTTGCGGCATATGCTGGCAAGGGATTACTTGGGCTTTATTTCTGAATTTTAAAGATGGACTTATAAATGTGTGTGCAGGGTTTAGGTGGAAGATAGATAAGACCAAAGGAAACAAAGGTTGCGTGGACAAAAGATGGATAAGATTAGAGGATAAAAGAAAGCTTATGAAGCGAGAGAGTGTAACAAACAAATCCAAGAATAAATATGGGCATGTGATGAGATACGTATATGTACGTAGATCAGAAGTGTCATTTTTGCTGCAAGATGTTCAAATAGGGCGATATGAGTGATGCGTGCAAATAGTACAGGGTAGTGGTGTAGAGAATGGCATGAAAAAAGCCTATTGGAGTAATACATAGTATAGTTAGAGAAAGGTTATGGTCTAGACAAGTATTATCTTCAAGTTTTCAATATGAAGCTTTAAAAGAAGAGGAAAGAACAAGATTGTGAGGATATAAGAGCTATTTTAGATACAGGATGTCAAAAAGAACGTGATAGAAGAAAAGTAGCTAGCTAGTGGTAGGATAGTATGAATGAGAATTTGAAAAAAAGGAGGTTAGTGAGTCTATGGAATTACTAGAGGGGAGGTCTGTGTTTATAGATTCTTTTGCATCAGTGGTAGAATAGCGTTAAAAAAACCTTTTATATTAACAAAAGGAAATCTTTTAAATTATTAAGGTGTGAAGAGAGACATCCTTGGTTTTTACGAGAACGAAACTGAAAAGAATGAACTGTGAGTTTAAATCTTCATGCGTATGAAACTTAAATAGGGGAGTTGTAGGGAAAATAATGCTTGTATTTTAGTTGAAGAGTGCGTTGAGTGACTGAGGGACTGACTGGATGAAGAACAAGTTGCATTTAGAAGTGGTAGAATTGTGTAGATCAAAAATCTTCCCATTGAAACAAAAATTGAGAAAGTGAAAGAGAAGAAGAATAAATTGTATTTAGGTTTTATGGATTGCAACAGGCGCTTATGGCAGAATTAATAGGAGAGTTTTTGTGGCAGTGCTGGATATATGGCGTTGGTGGTTAGGTTCTGAATGAAAGCGACCAAATTATGTTATATCGATAGTGGAGTAGAAAGTGAATGTAATATTAACATTGGAGTGAGGAAGTATATATGTATGTCCCCTTGGCTATTTAATTTTTATATGTATTGGTATGAAGAATAGTAAGGCTAGGGGGCTGGTAGAAGTAAGGTTGTTAAACAGATAGAGCAGTGGTCTCCAAAGTGGGGTACGCGTACCCCTGGGGGTACGCAGAGTGATACTTGGGGGTACGCCAAAGAAGTAGCCTCACGATCACTTGCGAGTGTATGATCTTGTATCAAGTGAGTGCGATATATATATATATATTATATATATATATATATATATATATATATTATATATATATATATATATATATAATTTATATATTATAATATATATATATATATATATATATATATATATATAAACTCGAGTGGCAAATTTCACCGGTAAATATAATTTAAACTCTTTCATATTGGGAAATGTAGGGCTAGGGTTTGTTTTTATTTGGTTCATACCTAACTCGGGAGTGTTGCACAGGGTTATAAATGTAATTACCGTATGTAACGACAGTGTGTAGGGAATTAAATGGCGTAATTAAGAAAACGAAAAAATATGGATATGATGATTTTATTAAACAGCAACAATATTCTACAAATTACAATGTGAAATGCAGACATAAAGGTGTCTAATAATGGGTTGTACCCCCTCTGGCCCTTTCAACTTCCTCCAAGCGATTCGGCATTGATGAAATGATCTTGGAGATGGTCTCCTGCGGGATGTTGTCAAAGCGTTTGCAAGCTTCCTGAGTGTGGACGGAGCATGTTCATGGACTCGAACACGCATACCCAACAAATCCCAAACATGTTCAATGGGATTCATGTCCGGGCTCCTCGCAGAAATGGCCAGGAGTCTGATCCCTACATGTTGTGGTACCGTTGGACGACCTATGCAATGTGCTGTGTGGCGTTGTCATGGAGTAACAAAAAATAGACGCCAATGAAGGATGCGAAGGGCACTATATACTCTTGGAGGATGTCTTCTGCATACGCTTCAGCCATTAGCGTTCCTCTGCTCACGATATGCAATGCCGTGCGAGAACCGAAACAAATGCCTGCCCACACCATCACAGAGCCACCTCCAAAAGGAATCCTTGGGGGAGATATTGCAGGCAGAAAAATGCTGCACCTCTCCAAATTCGCCGGCGTCCATCTGGTCCATGTAGTGTGAACCTCGACTCATCTTAAATGAATGAGTCACAGAAGATTTTACTCTTCATCAGCGGGATTCGAACCATACGCTTGTGAAAAATGAAATCGCAACCCGATGCTCCCTGATCAGGAGAGGGCTGATGGCAGACCTTGTAATACGTACTCCACGTTCATTCTGTCGTTTTCTCACTGTATGCACGGAAATGGGCACATGTCTGACCTCACGGAGCCTGTGTTGTAGCTGTACGCTTGTTTGGAAACGATCACGAAGCACTGCCAGACGGAGGAATCTGTCATCTCTCTCGGACGTCACCCTCGGGCGAACCTGACCATGTAGTCTACGGTTGCTGCCAGTCTCCCTGAACCGACAAAGGATTCGACTGACCATCGATTGGTTTACCCCGAGTTGCTGAGCCACCTGTCTCTGAGAATGGCCTGCTTCCCACAGTGTGATAACTCCTATAGCACGTTCCTCTTCTCTGACGATGTCTTTCTATTGTGACAGTCTTTGTCAAGCTACGACTTACAGAATTGGGTTTGTTTTGCTAGTTATTTGGTGTCTTGCCATCTTGTTCTCCTATGAACGTACTTTCGGGATTTTGTAATTTGGTTGGTTGTCTTTATTATGTCATTTAGTTCCATACACAGTGTAATTACATACGGTATACACTCCGAAGTTTGGTATGACCCAAATAAAACCAAACCCTAGCTCTACATTTCCAAAAATGAAAAGAGATTTATATTATATTTACGGTTGATGCATTAATTTTTGCGCGAGGTTATTATATAATATATATATATATAATATATATATATATATATATATATATATTATATTATATATATTATATATTATATATTATATATATATATATATATTATAATATATATGGTGAAACTAAAGAAGTTACCCGCATGATATCTGAAAACTAAGATAGGTACAAGAAAACTGATAACATATATTGAAATCAGCGTATGAAATTTGTATGGAAAATTGAAAAAAAAAATTATTTTTTTTTAATTTTTTTTTTATATCTTCCCAAAACTACGATAGGTACAAGAAAACTAATAACATATTAGAATCAGCGTATGAAAATATTGTATTAAAAAGATTATTATTTTTTTAACTAAAAGAATACCCCAGGTTAAACCGCAAAGATGCAAAGAGTCGGTGTCTCTCGGCCGGGGAACCACGGGGTAGGACTATTTCCCCCCCTCCGTGGGGGGGGTCTCGGAACCCCCGCTCTTTGGTATTTGGGTCGCGGAGGGTTCCTCCAGCCCTCCCCTCGTGGTTTGGAAAACGTCCCCCCCTCTGTCCACCGTCGGCTCGAGCCCCTAAAAGAATTTTTACGCTGATTCCATATATGTTAATTAGTTTTCTTCTACCTATCGTAGTTTTGGAGATTATAAAAAAAAAAAAAGGTAAAATTTTTTTCCATTTCCATACAAATTTCATACGCTGATTCCATATATGTTATCAGTTTTCTTGTACCTATCTTAGTTTTCGAGATATCATGCGGGTAACTTCTTAGTTTTGGCCATATATATTATATATTATATATATATATATATATAATATATATATATATATATATTATATATATATATTAATATTATATATATATATAATATATATATTATATATTATATATATATATATATATATATATATATTACAGGCCTGTAGGGGGTACAACTTAGAATTATTTTCGTCTTAGGGGTACGCGATCAAAAAAGTTTGGAGACCGCTGAGATAGAGAATGAAGAGTGGAAGGCGCCCTGCTTATTATACGCCGTTGATTTGATTTTGTCGCTAATATGAAGAAAGTTTGAGAGGAATGGTATTTGGTAGAGGAACTTGACAGAGTGTGTAAAAGGAGGGGCTTGAAAGTAAATGTGGATAAGAGTAAAATGACGGTAGTGAGTGAGGAGAGTTTTTTTAGTGTAAATTCATGTTGGATAGTGAGCAGTTGGAACAAGTTTCTAAGTTTAGATATTTATTCTATATGTTGGATAAAAAAAGGAAAAGATGATGCAGAGTGTAGTAGGAAAGCTGTGAATAGTAGGAAGGTGGCTGGTACAATTAAATCCTGTGTGAATACAAAAGTACTATGTTTTGAGTGCAATAGGATTTTGTTTGATGGGGTACGAGGTTTATGATGCTGAACTGGAAGGGGTACATTGCGAATTAAAGTTTGAGAACCACTGGTATAAGCTGACTAAATGACTATGATTTCATTCTGTATCATCGAACTCGTATGCATTGAATTTTTGGACGATAGAAGTAAGTGGTTCTTCAAAAAACCTGGTCACCTCCATTTGCCCGAAAATTAAGAAGCTCTAAAATTTCCGTTCATTTCAGCTGGAGTTTGGATAATTCAATACGTCAAGTCACTTGAGCACCTTAATGCAAGACCTTGCTGGCCACATAAACGTATAGTTTCAATTATTGGTACAAGTTTTTCTTATTTTCCTTCACATTTTCTTATTTTGTGAGTTGTTTTTCTCTATGCTTTCGATTTTTTTTTGAATAAGAGCTTCAATATTATCTTATATATATATATATATATATATATATATATATATATATATATATATAATATATAATATTAATATATATATATATATATTTATATATAATATATAGTATATATATATATATATATACAGTATATATGTTTCTATACAAAATATATTATTATAACAGAGTTCCTCAGTCTAGAGCTATTCTTTCACCTATCCCTTTTCACAACCTACCTAATCCAATTTCCTTAGCATCAAAATTAATAGTTATGCAAATGAGCTAATCATCACATCACAGAGTTTATTAATACTTATCAAATCCTGTGACTTACAACAATATATAATCTAATTCAAACAATGGCTAACACTTAACCGAATGACTGGCCCACAATCACACTTCTCACCCCAAATAGAGGAGAATCCAATACACATCTAACTTGTTAACTTACAAACAGTAGACTTCCTGTAAACAAAAAACCAACATCCTATTTTTGAAAACATAAAAATATGTTCTTTGTATTAGCATATCAAAATTTATTGAAAACATTTTATGTTTTTACTAAATCTTTTATTCTTTAATTATTAGCATAAACAAAGTTTAAACTTATCAATAAACCTGAAATAAGAACATAATATTATAATAACAAACCTAACATACTTTACGTATGAATAAATTGCTGGCATCAACAAAGTTCCCTGCATATCAACGGTAAGTAAGCTAACATTACCAAAACAAAACAACCTAATCCTACTTTTCTTATATATAGTATATATATATATATATATATTATATATATAATATATAGTATATATTATATATACTATATATATATATATATATATATATATATATATAGATATATATATATATATATATATATTATATATATATATATATATATATATATATATATATATTATTATATATATATATATATATATAGTATATATATATATATATATATATATATATATATATATATATATATATTATTATATATATATATAATATATATATATATATATATATATATATATATATATATATATATATATATATATATATATATATATATATATATATATATATATATATATATATATTAATTTAACATAGTAATATTTAACAAAGCCTAAAATAAAATTATCATGGCTTAACCTATATAACATGCTGGACTAGGAATAAATGCTAACATAGCAAAGTTTGTAACTTATCAATATCTGTTAACATAGCAATCTCTAACAATACTAGTAGTTACTGGGCCATCTCGTAGTTGCCACCCTTTTCGATATGAAGGAATAGAGCTATTGCCTTCAAACTTGGAATATAATCTATGTATGGGTTAAGCTCGAAACAGGCGAAATTTCAAGTCGGTAGGATGTATATAGGGGGTACCTCCCCCCGAGGGTCGACGAGAATTTTGCGCTTACGCCCTTGTTGCGGCTTCTGAGTGAGCGAAGATTAGGCTTACGGGACAAGATCGACCACCTTACAGACAGAGAGACCGAAGGTCTGTCTGTCAGCGCGTGAGCACGCGCGCGCTCGCGCGTGCGCATACACATACACATACACATTATTATCATTATTATTATTATTACGTCGAAGATTCGATTCCTGAAGGGAATCGAATCTTAGTCGAAAAACGATTCCTGTAAGGAATCGTTTTTTTACGCATTCCACCTCTGCATTCCGCCGCGGTTCCTTCGCATCCAGTTCTGAGTCCGATATATATATTTACATGGGTTAGAGTTATCGCATCGTGCTAAAATTTGTAGGGGTGTTAGAAGGTGAGGTACCCTAGTCGTAGACGATGTTACATCCCCTTGGGTCTCCCCGAAGGGAGACCCCACCCCTTAAAAAAAATTAAATTGGTCGTATAAGGCTGAAATTTGGTGAGAGGATTCAAAGTGTAATTTCTAGAAAGAGTTGGTATTGGAATCTGAGGAGTTGGCTCCGGCACCGGTGCTGGAGCCGCTGCGGTGCCGAGTTAATAAACATTCGTATAACAACAATATTGGTGTCCTTATATAGGTTATCGAGGTCGTAGAGCTCGAATATGATGGTTATAAGTCCATATAGGGTGTTTAAGGCCCCCCTCACATAGGGGCCCCACCAGAAAAAAAAGCACAGAGTGCAAAACAGAGGACGAAGGAAGAAGGAAGAAGGATTTAGGATGAATAAAGAAGGAAAGAGTGGAGAAGGAGTCTGACTCATAGGAGTAGGAGTTGACAGCTGCACCGGTGTGGGCTCCGGTGCGGTGCCGAATTAATAAATAATCGTCCAGTCCCATATTAGGATCAAAATATATGTTTATAAGGACGTAGAACTTGAATATGAGGGTTGCAAGTTCGTAAATAAATAAATAAATAAATAAATAAATAAATAAATAAATAAATAAATAAATAAATATATAAATAAACAAAAAAAAGTATACATCTTTGATAGGATGTAATATCGATCGAGAAAAGAAAAAAAAAGAAAAAAAAAGAAAAAAAAAAAAATTTAAATTTTAAAAAAATTTTTAAAAATTTAAAATATTTAAAAAATTTTAAAAAAATAAAAAAAAAAAATTAAACATTTTTTATTCTTTTTAAGTTTATAACTTAAAAAAATTTACGTTTTTTATATAAATCAAACAGCCTCCAGAGCCTCCTGAGCCTCTTGAGCCTCTTAAGCCTCCTAACCCTCCTCTTTCATCCTAGCCTCACAACCTTCCCTCCCTCTATGATCTATTGATTCATGTCATATATTGTATAACATAACACAAAACTTTCATTTATTTTTGTTTTATATGCTTTAAACAGTTTTTTGTTCTTACTAAAATTTTACCATTTTCATATTTATGTTAAAAAAGTCTGATTTTTATACCGGTCACTGAATATATGCTTACGTAACAAAGTTTTCACATCAATAAAGCAAACATAGCATCACCTGAACTATGAATATAATGTACAACGACAAAACCTAACATACCTTATGCACGAATAAGCAGTTAACATTAGCAAAGTTCCATACTTAACAACAGTAAAGTAACTAACATTGAGCGCAGAACGTAATCTACTTACACTTTTTCTAACATATCACTGATATTTTTACATTAACATAGTAACATTTAACAAAAATTTATCACAACCTTATGTAATTATCATACTGATCAATGAATATATACTAACGTAACAAAGTTTTCACATCAATAAAGCAAACATAGCATCAACTGAACTACGAATGTAATGTACAATGACAAAACCTAACAGACCTTATGCACGAATAAGCAGTCAACATTAACAAAGTTCCATACTTAACAACAGGAAAGTAACTAACGGTGAATACAGAACGTAACCTACTCACACTTTTTTCCAACATATCACTATTATTTACATAACAAAGTAACATTTAGCAAAAATTTATCACACCATACCTAAGTATCATACTGACCAACGAAAATACGCTAACGCAACAAAGATTTCACATCAATAAAGCTAACATATCATAGCCAGAACTAAGAATATAATGTACAACAACAAAACCTAACATACCTTATGATCGAATAAACATCTAACATTAACAAAGGTTAATACTTAACAACTGTAAAGTAACTAACATTTGCATACAATACGTAACTTATTCACACTTTTTCAAACATATCTCTAACGTATCATTATTATTTTTGCACGAACATAGTAACATTTAATAAAAATTTATCATCACCATACCTAAGTATCATACTGACCAACGAAAATTCGCTAACGCGACAAAGATTTCACATCAATAAAGCTAACAAATCATACCCTGACCTAAGAATATAATATACAATGACAAAATCTAACATACCTTATGCATGAATAAATCGCTAACATTAACAAAGTTCCATACATAACACTAAAGTAACTACCGTTGCATACAAAAAACGTAACCTATGCACACGTTTTCAAACATATCTCTAACATATCATATTGTTTCCGCATTAACACTGTAATATTTATCATCACCGTACCTAATTATCATACTGATCAACGAATATATGCCAACGTAACAAAGTTTTTTGCCTTAACAAAGCTAACATATCATAGTCTGAACCAAGAATATAACATACAACGAAAAACCTACCCAGCTCAAGCAAGAATAAATCTGCTAACATTAACAAAGTTTCATACTTAACAGCAGTAAAGTAACTAACAACGCATACAGAACGACCAGGTACGAAGCTGATGAGGTAAATATTCATTTAACAAATCAGTATGGCGATGTGTTTGTTTATTTATTTTTAATTTTATTTCCTTAAAACTTTTTGTTTTTAAAAACTTTTATTTATTTTTAAGTTTTTTCTTTAAAACTTTTTGTTTTTAAAAAACTTTTTATTTATTTTTAATTTTTTTTCTCTTTAAAACTTTTTGTTTTCAAAAAACTTTTATTTATTTTTAATTTCATTTCTTTAAAACTTTTTGTTTTTAAAAACTTTTGTTTATTTTTAATTTTATTTCTTTAAACCTTTTTGTTTTTTTTAAAAAACTTTTAATTTTTAATTTTATTTCTTAAAAACTTTTTTGTTTTTACTAAAAATTTTACACTCTTCATGTTTATAACGTAAAAAATTTGTGTTTTTACATATCCTAAAACGGCAAATCAGTGAATCAGTAAATCAAGCCACCCCTTCCTCTCCCTCCTACCCATTAAAGTAACTAACATTCAGCCCAGAACGTAACCCACTCACACTTTTTCTAACATATCATGGATTTTTTTTTTTACATTAACATAGTAATATTTAACAAAATTTTATCAAGACATTGTCTAATTGTCATACTGATCAATGAATATATGCTAACGTAACAGAGTTTTCACATCAATAAAGCAAACATAGCATTACCTGAACTGTGAATATAATGTACAATGACAAAACCTAACATACCTTACGGTCATATAAACTGTTAGCAATAACAAAGATCCATACTTAACAGCAGTAAAGTAACTAACAACGCATACAGAAAGAATAGGTACGAAGCTGATGAGGTAAATATTTCTTTAACAAATCAGTATAGCGATGTGTTTGTTTATTTATTTATTTATTTTATTTCTTTAAAACTTTTCGTTTTTAAAAAACTTTTATTTATTTTCATGTTCATTTCTTTAAAACTTTTTGTTTTTAAAAAACTTTTATTTATTTTTAATTTCATTTCTTTAAAACTTTTTGTTTTTAAAATACTTTTATTTATTTTTAATTTTATTTCTTTAAAACTTGTTGTTTTTTAAAAAACTTATTTATTTTTAATTTTATTTCTTTAAAACTTTTCGTTTTTACTAAAAATTTTACTCTTTTTTATGTTTATAACGTAAAAAATTTACATTTTTACAATACCACAAAAAGCTGTAAATCAGGAACAGTAAATCAACCACCCCTCCCTCCCCTCTCTCCGCCACAACCCTGATCTATTGAGGTATTGATCTATTGATCTAATGAGCTAATGATTTATTGACTCAAGTCATATTAGAGTATTCATTTTGGATAAACATAGCTTAAAATATGTTCTTTTTATACTAACCCTCGAATATATGCTGACATAACAAAGTTTCACATCAAAAAAGCTAACCATAAACTAACCTGATGTAAGAATCAATGTCTAAACATCAAACCTAACATTAACCTTAAACACGAATAAACAGTTACCATTAACAAAATACAATACTTAACAATAGGAAAGTAACTGACCCAGCTTACAGACCGTACCCTATTCACACTTTTTTTTCAAACATATCTCTAACATATCACTGTTATTTTACATTAACATAGTAACATTTAACAAAAATTTATCATTACCTAACCTAATCATACTGACCAACGAATATATGCTACGTAACAAAGTTTTCTGTCAATAAAGCTAACAATAAACCTTGAAACTAAGAATTAATGTACACAGTCATAAACCTAACTCATCCTAAACACAAATAAACAGTTAAACATTAACACAAGGTTCATACTTAAACAAATCAGTTAAAGTAACTAACATTGCATACAGAACGTATACTATTCACACTTTTTTCAAACATATCTCTAACATATCACTGTTATTTTTACATTAACATAGTAACATTTAACAATAAGTTACCATAACTTATCCTAATTTTCATATGGGTCAACAAATATATGCTAACGTAACAAAGTTTTCACATCAATAGAGCTAACATATCATATCCTGAACTAAGAATATAACGCACAATGACAAAACGTAACATACCTTATGATCGAGTGAATGGCTAACAATAACAAAGTTCCATACTTAACAACACTAAAGTAACTAACATTGCATACAGAACGAACGTGTACGAAGCTGATGTAGTTCCTGGTTTCACTAGATTATCAGATCATGTCGAGAAATGTTCAAAACTCACCTACCTTTCCAAACATTATGCAATACCTATGATTCTTGTTTTTGGTTCGTTTTCGAAACATTAAGCTATACATTTGATTCTTGTTTGTCACAGGGTCGACATAACAAATTTATTAAAAACATTTTATGTTTTTGCTAATGTCTTTATGTTTATAAAAAACTCTAAAAACTTTTATTTTTAATTTATTCTTTAGATCTTGTTTTGTTGTTTTGTTTTTTTTTAAACTTAATTTTTAATTTTATTCGTTAAAACTTATGCTATATAATCTTTTAATTTTTAATTTATTTCGTTAAAACTTTTTGTTTTTACTAAAAATTTTATTCTTTTCATTTTTATAACGTAAAAAATTTGTGTTTTTACAGACCCAAAAGCAGTAAATCAGTAAATCAACCCATCCACCCTACTCTCCTCAGCGTCTCCTACCATCCCATGATCTATCGATCTATCGATCTATCGATCTATTGATCAAGTGATCTACATCTCGTGTATCATTTCGGATAAACATAACATAAAAACAAGTTCTTTATACACTGATCAACGAATATATGTCCATAACAAAGTTTTCCCATTAATAAAAACTAACATAGCATCATCTGGTCTAAGAATATAATGTACAACAATAAACCTAACATACCTTAAACATGAATAAACTGTTAACATTAACAAAGTTCCATACTTAACAACAGTAAAGTAACTAACATGGCATACAAAAAACGTAACCTATGCATACTTTGTCAAGCATACCTCTAACATAGCAATGCTAATTTCAGATTAACATGGTAATATTTAACAAAAACACATCATAACCTTGTATAATTATTATACTGATCAACGAATATAGACTAACGTAAAAAAGTTTTCACATTAATAAAGCTTACATAGCATCATCTGAACTAAGAATATATTCTATGACAACAAACCTAACACACCTTAAACTTTTTCAAGCATATCTCTAACATATTAACGTTAATCTTACACGGACACAGTAACATTTAGGGGTAATGCCCGCTTACACCCCTTCGGGGTGATCCCCCTCTCAGGTTTCACACCCTTTCAAGGGGCTCATCCCATTGGGTTTTCTCTCTGGAGGTGATGTGGTGCTTTAGATACTCTTGGTTAATGAAATCTGTTTATTCGTAAGTTAGGTACGTTTTGTTAAATATTACTATGACTGTGTGAAATTAACACTGATTTGTTAGAGAAATGATGAGTTTTGTAAGATATTACTGTGTTAACTGACAATGGTGTGTTAGAACCGTGAGCCTAGGTTAAGATTTTGTTGAGTAATGTTAGGTTTGCCAGAGAATTTTGCTAATGTCTATGCTTATTCATAGTTCAAATGATGTTATACTCGAGACGAATGACACTTTGAGGAAGATAGTGTCATTTCATAGTTCAAGATGCAGGTATCTTTGATAGATTGGTCACTTTTTTAAGGGATTTTGTTAGATAATACTTCTTTACCTGTTGCTGATATGCGGGAAAGTGGGAACATATCGAGTATTGTATGACCTGTTAGCTACTCTACCTTCGATAAGTAGGGAATTTTCAGGATGTTAGCGGATTATTCATACGCTAGGTATGTTAGGTTTGCATTTGTACATTATATTCTTAGTTTAGGTTATGATATGTTAGCTCTATTGATGTGAAAACTTTGTTACGTTAGCATATATTTGTTGACCCATATGAAAATTAGGATAAGTTATGGTAACTTATTGTTAAATGTTACTATGTTAATGTAAAAATAACAGTGATATGTTAGAGATATGTTTGAAAAAAGTGTGTATAGTATTGATGCTAAAACTTTGTTGCGTAAGCATATATTCATAGGTCAGTATATAAAGAACTTATTTTTATGCTTATGTTTATCCAAAATGATACTCGAAATATTTGGATCAATAGTTCAATAGATCATAGGCAAATGGGTGGGTAGGGGACTGCTGGGATGGGTGGTTTGATTTATTGATTACTGATTTACTGCTTTAAAATCAGTAAACTATAGCGCTTTACTGTGATATTTTATTCAAAGAACTTATTTTTATGCTATGTCAGGATAAAATTTTGTTATTTTTATGTTATGGTTGGTTAAAACTTTGTTGTCTTTGCAATTATTCGTTGGGGATTATGATATTTAGACGAGGTTCATGATGAATTTTTTGTTGAAAATATTACGAAGTGATGTTAAAAAATCGGTTACGTTAGGAATTATATTTCGTTGTCAGTATGATGATTTGACAGGGTTATGCTAAATTTTTGTTAAATGATTACGATGTTAATGTAAAATTAACATTGAAATGTTAGAGATATGCTTGAAAAAAAGTGGGAATAGGTTACGTTGTACGAAGTGTTAGGTACTTTACTGGTTGTTAAGTGTTGAAGTTTGTTAATGTTAGTAGTTTATCGTACGTATGGTGTGTTAGGCTTGTCGTTGAACATTATATTCTTAGTTCAGGATTATGTTATGTTAGCTTTATTAATGTAAAAACTTTGTTACGTTAGCAAATTTTGGATGGTTAGTATATAAAAAAACTTATTTTTGTGTTATGTTTAGTCGAAATGATACTCGAAATATGACATGAATCAATAGATTAATAGATCAAAAGGTCATGGTGGGAGGGGTGGGGAGGGGTTGATGGTTTGAATTACAGATTTACTGATTACTTGCTTTTTAAAATCAATAAACTATTACAATTTACTGTTGATATTATTATTCAAAGAACTTATTTTTATGTTAATGTTTGGCATAAAAACTTTGTTATGTTTCCAGTTATTCGTTGGTCTGTTTGATAATTAGACATGTTATGAATACAATTTTTTGTTAAATATTAGTGTGTCAATGTAAAATTAACGTTAATATGTTAGAGATATGCATGAAAAAGTGTGAATAGGTTACGTTTTGTACGCTATGCTAGGTACTTTAGTGTTGTTAAGTGTGGAACTTTGTTAATGTTAACCGTTTATTAGTGCATAAGTTGTGTTAAGTTTGTCGTTGTACATTATTTTCTTAGTTCATATGATGCTATGTTAGCTTTATTAATGTGAAAACATTGTTATGTTAGCATATATTCGCTGGTTAGTATATAAAGAACTCATCTTTGTGCTATGTTTATCCGAACATGATTACTTTGAAATCGACTGTAAAATCAATAGCGTTGATGTAAAATTAACAATGATATGTTAGAGATATGCTTCAAAAAGTGTGACTAGGTTACGTTTTGTACGCCGCTGTGCTAGGTACTTTAGTGTTGTTAAGTATGGAACTTTGTTAATGTTAGTAGTTTATTCGTGCGTAAGGTGTGCTAGGTTTTGTCATTGTGCATTATATTCTTAGTTCAGGTAATACTATGTTAGCTTTATTAATGTGAAAACAATGTTACGTTAGCATATATTCGTTGGTTAGTATATAAAGAACTTATTTTTGTACTATGTTTAACCGAAATGACACTCGATAAGTGACCTGAATCATTAGATCGAAAGATCAAAAGGTTATGGACGGGATGGGTAGGGAGGGGCATGGGAGGGGGACGGGTGGTTAGATTTACTGATTTACTGATTTACTGCTTTAAATTCGGTAAACTAATACACTTTACCATGATATTTTATTCAAAGAACTTATTTTTATGTTATGTTTGGATAAGTCTTTGTTATTTTTGTTATGTTTAAATAAAAGTTTGTTATGTTTGCAACTATTTGCAGGGGATTATGATATTTAGTTAAGGTTATGATAAATTTTTGTTAAATATTACTATGATAATGTAAAAAACTTTCTTACGTTAGCATATAGTCGTTGGTCTGTATGATAATCGGATAAGGTTATGATACATTTTTGGCTAAATGTTACTGTGTCAGTGTAAGATTAACGTTAATATGTTAGAGATATGCTTTAAAAAGTAAGAATAGGTTACGTTTTTCATACAATGTTAGTTACTTTACTGGTGTTAAGTGTGGAACTTTGTTAATGTTAACAGTTTATTCGTGTGTAAGTTGTGTTAGGTTTGTCGTTGTACATTATTTTTTTAGTTCATGTTACGCTATGTTAGCTTTATTGATGTGGAAACTTTAATACGTTAGAGGATATTCGTTGATCAGTTTGATAATCGGACAAGGTTATGATACATTTTTTTTGCTAAATGTTACTGTGTCCGTGTAAGGGTAACGTTAATATGTTAGAGAGATTATTCATGTTTAAGGTGTGTTAGGTTTGTTGTCGTGGAATATATTCTTAGTTTCAGATGATGCTATGTAAGCTTTATTAATGTGAAAACTTTGTTACGTTAGTCTACATTCGTTGATCAGTATAATAATTATACAAGGTTATGATGTGTTTTTGTTAAATATTACCATGTTAATCTGAAATTAACATTGCTATGTTAGAGATATGTTTGACCAGATGATGCTATGTTAGTTTTTATTAATGGGAAAACTTTGTTATGGTATCATATATTCATGTTTAAGGTATGTTAGGTTTATTGTTGTACATTATATTCTTAGACCAGATGATGCTATGTTAGTTTTTATTAATGGGAAAACTTTGTTATGGCATCATATATTCGTTGATCAGTGTATAAAGAACTTGTTTTTATGTTATGTTTATCCGAAATGATACACGAGGTGTGACTTGACTCAATAGATCGATAGATCGATAGATCGTGGGATGGTAGGAGACGCTGAGGAGAGTAGGGTGGATAGGTTGATTTACTAATTTACTGCTTTTGGGTATGTAAAAACACAAATTTTTTACGTTATAAAAATAAAAAGAATAAATTTTTTAGTAAAAACAAAAAAGTTTTAACGAAATAAAATTAAAAATTAAATTTTTTTAGTAAAATAAAGTTTTAACGAAATAAAATTAAAAATTAAAAGTTAAAAAACAAACAAAAAAAAAGCAAAAGGTCTTAAAGAAATAAAATTAAAAATAAAAGTTTTTAGAGTTGTTATAAAACATAAAGACATTAGCAAAAACATAAAATGTTTTTAATAAATTTGTTATGTCGACCCTGTGACAAACAAGAATCAAATGTATAGCTTAATGTTTCGAAAACGAACCAAACAAGAATCATAGGTATTGCATAATGTTTAGAAAGGTAGGAGGAGTTTGAACAATTTCTCGACATGTATCTGATAACTCTAGTAAAACAGGAACCACATCAGCTTCGTACACGTTCGTTCTGTATGCAATGTTAGTTACTTTAGTGTTGTTAAGTATGGAACTTTGTTATTGTTAGCCATTCACTCGATCATAAGGTATGTTACGTTTTGTCATTGTGCGTCATATACTTAGTTCAGGATATGATAGTTACTCTATTGATGTGAAAACTTTGTTACGTTAGCATTATATGTTGTTACCCATATGATAATTAGGCATAAGTTATGGAACTTATTGTTAAATGTTACTATGTTAATGTAAAAATAACAGTGATATGTTAGAGATATGTTTGAAAAAAGTGTGAATAGTATACGTTCTGTATGCAATGTTAGTTACTTTACTGTTGTTAAGTATGAAAACTTTGTTAATGTTAACTGTTTATTTGTGTTTAAGATGTGTTAGGTTTAGGAGGGTGTACATTATATTCTTAGTTCAGGTTATATGTTAGCTTTATTGATATGAAAACTTTGTTATGTTAGCATATATATTCGTTGGTCAATATGATTAGGTTAGGTAATGATAAATTTTTGTTAAATGTTACTATGTTAATGTAAAATAACAGTGATATGTTAGAGATATGTTTGAAAAAAAAAGTGTGAATAGGGTACGGTCTGTATAGCTGTGTCAGTTACTTTCCTATTGGGTTAAAAGTATGGGGTATTTTGTTAGGTAACTGTTTATTCGTGTTTAAGGTCTGTTAGGTTTGGATGTTTACATTAGATTCTTACATCATGTTATTTTATGTTAGATTTATTGATGTGAAAACTTTGTTATGTCAGCATATATTCGGGGGTTAGTATAAAAAAGAACAGATTTTTATGCTATGTTTATCCAAAATGATACTCTAAGTATGACTTGAGTCAATAGATCATTAGCTCATTAGATCAATAGATCAATACCTCAATAGATCAGGGTTGTGGCGGAGAGAGGGGAGGGAGGGGTGGTTGATTTACTGATTCACTGATTTACAGCTTTTGCTGTATGTTAAAAATGTAAATTTTTAAAGAAATAAAATTAAAAAAAAGAAATAAAATTTTTATAAAAACAAAAAGTTTTAAAGAAATAAAATTAAAAATAAATAAGTTTTTTTAAAAACAAAAAGTTTTAAAGAAATAAAATTAAAAATAAATAAAAGTATTTTAAAAACAAAAAGTTTTAAAGAAATGAAATTAAAAATAAATAAAAGTTTTTAAAACAAAAGTTTTAAGAAATGAAATGAAATAATAAAAGTTTTAAAATCTCGTA
>JABUQX010005406.1:35000-67726 GCA_015478945.1 Trachelipus rathkii | reverse complement strand
GTCTTTTTTACATTTATATACTCTTTTTAATGCCATGTTATGCCGATTTTCGACGCCTTCCTCTCCCTTCCTCTCATCTTTATCAGTTACGACAAGCACATCCTAACTTTATTTATCTAACCAGACTCCCTATTCTCAATTCAAGAGCTTCTATAATATATTATATATATATTATATATAAATATATATATTATATAATATATTATATATATATATATATATATATATATTATATATATATTATATTAATATTAGTATATATATATATATATATATTACATATATTTATTATATTATAATATATATTATATTAATATAATATTTATATATATATAATATATATATATATAATTATATATTTATATATAATATATATAGCTTACTTTATATATATATATTATTATATTATATAATATATAATATATAATAATATTTATTATATTATATATATATAATATTATATTTATATATAATATATATATATATATATATATTATTATATATATATAGTATATATTATAATAATATATAATATATATATATATATATATAGTACCGTATATATATATATATTATATATATATATATAATATATATATTTAATATAATATAGTATATAATATATTATATTATATATATATATTATAGTATATAATTATAATATATATATTATATATATACCGTATATATATATATATATAATTATATATATATATAGAATATAATATATATATATATAATTATATATATATATAATATATATATATACTATATATATATCTATATATATATATATATTGTTAAACTGGTAAATATTATTTAAATGATTGCAAACACCTCAATACATGAGCAAATACTCCGGGCAAAAATTTCAATGGGTTAATGGATAAAAATTTACATGAAAATCCTTTAAAAACAAAGTATCATTCCCGCCCAAATTAGACATCCAAGCTTTAGGTTAAATGGCAAGAAAGATTTTATTTTCTTTTAAATTATTGCATTCAGAAGAGAGAATATACTCTCTCTCTCTCTCTCCTCTCTCTCCCTCTCTCTCCTCTCTCCTCTCCCTCTCTCTCTCTCTCTCTCTCTTCTCTCTCTCACACACACACACACACAACACACACAACACCCCACACACACACACACACCTACACACACACACACACCAAGAAAAGGGCGCAACTCTTTATATATTTTTTCGTTTTCTTTATCAAATCCTCACGCAGCAAGAAAAGAGCGTCTCTCTTTATATTTTCCTTCTTATCTAAGTCGCTGTTGGAATTTGACTATTTTATGACATCTAATAAATAAGTTTTTTGTAAGTAAAAGTGTACTTAGATTTACGCAAGAAGACATCTTTTTGTAAGAAATTGAAATTATATGATAATGATTAAAATCCCTGACTTAGCTATTGTTTGTTTTCTCTCTCCTCTCATCTCGTCTCTCTACTCTCTCTCTCTCTCTCTATATATATTATATATATATATATATTATATATTATATACATATATATATATATATATATATATATACTATATTATTATATATATATATATATATATATATATATATATATATATTAAGGAGCCACATTATTTTTCTCGCAATTTTTTTTTTCGGAAACCAAGCTGAATTTGTTCCATTACATATAAAAGTAACCTCTATCAATTTTCAGGTCCATATATTAACGGTAACCCGTGGCGACTTGTTCTAATGTTTTCAAGTGTGGATGCAATTCAACCGAAATTTGTCCATAAATGGATTTTGAAATGTCTCTGAGTGATGGCAACTTACTACCATTAATTTCATGTTTTAAATGAACCATTAGGTAAATTCCTTCTCTACAAACTGAATTATTATTTTGCAATAAATTCATTTAAAATACTACAGAATCAAAAAGCTGTAGAAGAAAATTAAAAATTTAGACATTAAAATACTTAAATTTGGAATTTTAACAATAAAACAGAAGAGTACTATATTCAGAGTTTCTTTATAGATTAAGTTTACAATTTTTTATTTTAAATTATTATACTTTTTGTCTAAGTGATTCTAAATTAGCATTTGGATGCTTTCGGAGGTATTCCTCAATAACCTGAAACAAGAGAAACCTAATTAGACAAGGGAAAATTTGTGAAATTCTTTCCAAGAATTTGATACTGTTCTTTACTTCATCATCTTTTGTTATTACGTTATTAAAATTCGTAACAAGTTTAATTCCCCTGTCTTCTGCATCATTAATTACTATCATATTACGCATTATTTCTCTGCCATTCAAAAATGATTCACTGTTTTCTCATTCCGACGGATGTAATTTTAAGAAATCTATGTAATTTTAAATCTCTTCAACATGATTATAGAACCATTTGAAGGTTTTTAAAATTTTTTAAGATATGTTGTCCGTAGGGATAATTTTTTGGGGAATATCAACAACATTATTATTATATAAGTTTGAACTATATTGTAGGAGTTTTTTGGCAACTTTAAATTTTCTTTCCTTACTCATTTCAATTCACTATCAAATAAAGAAAATAAAATACATTCCTAATTCAAGTACTAAAGGTAATTCAGAAACTTCTTCATTATTGCGCTAAATATTTTTTTTTACCTTTGTACTCAAATATAGTAATCGCAAAAAAAATTTAAATCGCTTAAGGATGCAATCTCAAACCAGTAACTGCAGTAACATTTCACTATGAAAGCGATTATCTCAAATGGGAATTGATGACGAAATATGTAAATTTTTAGCGCATATATTCCTTTTACCATCTCTATCTGCCGTAATGGCAGGCTCTAGGCTTCTTGGTAGTACAGGAAATTTTATTTCCCAAAAATAGCAAAATTAGTTCTAGAAATTCCTTGCAACCATCACATGGCCACTTTTCAAATTGTTTGCGATAGCAAAAATATATAACTTTGAAAATATTCTACATTCAGGACCTTTTCCGTATTTTGTATTCCATTATTGTAATTTTCTTTTATAATTTTATTCGAAAATTTTTTAAATTTCTGATACAATGAAATTTCTGGGACAGTTGAAGTAGGAAATATTTCATGGAAAATTGTAGATAAAATAATTTCAGCAACATTATGTCTGCATCCCATAAAAAGTAGTCTATTTAATTTCGATTCTATACGAACGGCTGTTCCATTTATTCTGCCAGTGTTTGCAGCAATTGTATCAAACACTAGTGTTTGAACGTTTTCTATTATCCAATTTTCAATGGCGTCAGTCACTGTTGAACATATTTCCAAGCCTGTGGTCCCTGGAATATATGTAGAACTGAAATTAGTTTTCCTATTCAATTTGAAGTGGCTATAATAGTTAGACGTTCAATCCTTTCATCCGATAAATTTTATACGAACATAGTGTCCCACTGAATTGCAACTGCATCCAAGTTTAATTCTAAAAAGGTATCTTTTATGATATTGGCCCTGTGTTTACGATATATCTTGGTTGCTTTCGGACTGACGTTATATTTCTAACATAATAAGTAGAATTTAAATGTACTGCTTCTACAAACGCGTTCAGCAGATAAACTGCATCCCTTTCTCTTATTTGAAATTTGTCGAGAGCTGCTGCTAATTTTCTGGTCATTATTTCTTTTCATTTTCGTTTCTTCTTTTAAGTGTTTGAAAGTACTAAAATGTCACTATTTACATTGCAATCCATTACTAAAGTTTCAACTTCGATTTCATTGACGTCATCATAACTTACTGTAAAGAAAAAAACATAAATGAAGCAAATTTGTTATAATTTTCCTTTACCAAATGCTATTTTAATAAAATAAAATTATTTATTATGTAGTTCCATTCTTGAATTCATTTAAATTCCTTTCATGACGGTTAAACTTTCCTTTTTTCTTTGACAGCTAAAGTTCTGCCTGCTCCAATCATGCAGTCTGGAAGGTCAAGCTCTCTGTTTCAAAACGAATTGTTTTTTTTTTTGTTTTTTTTATTTCACTGTCATTTTTTGAGGCTACATCAAACCGCTCGTGAGGTGATTTAACAAAGTTTTCTTCTCTCTTTTTAAATATTTTGCTAGCTTTGTTTTTATTTTTTACCAGAGTTTTCCACGAAACGAAAAGAGTAGTAAGGGGTGCACGATCGACGGCCAAACTGAAGGCTGCCAGATTTGACGCTAAATCTGGCACCCTAATCCGTTAATTTTGCTAATTTTTGGTTCTTTTTTAATAATTTTTAACATTTTTTAAGGAATTTTGCTACTTTTGTAGCATTTTACCAGATTTGTCGCAAAATCTGGCAACCTAATCCGTTAATTTTGACATTCTTTAGCATTTTTTGACACTTTTAACATGTTTAGCTACTTTTTTAGCGTTTTGTCCATAATTCAGGTCAAGATCCTCAACACCGGGGGATTTTAAGGATTTTTCCCATTGGCAGCCCTGCACGTCGAAGGCAAAGACTTGAAAACCATTTTCGAAGGTTTTTGGAAATTCCGGTCATGTCGGCAGCTGACTTGGAAATTTCCATCATTTCATTAGATTTGACTTGAACTGTCAAAGTCTGGGTTATTTAAGGTCGGTTTGAGACCGCACATTTAAGGACTGGAAGCACCGTCTTTCCGGAGGTTTAGCTCCCCTAAAGGGGGCGGAGCCCCCCAAAATGGACTTTTTGGTTCCTAGAAGGTTTTACATGATCGGTAGAACATTTTTGACGGTTCCAATCGATTTATCGATGTCTATTACCCCTATATCGATGTTTAAATCGTCTTTCTACGCGCTCTGGTGGCTTTTACATTTAAAATATAATCGAAAGAAAATACATTACTATAACTAACATTCGATTAATCGCTGTAGTGATGCAACACTTTGACAACCAGCAGCGATTTCTCAAAAAGTATAAGAGGTATCGTCTGAAACTCTGGATGAGATCTATGGGTTACGCGTGTTAAAATGAATCACACGCGAAATTTTTCAAAGTGCGCTAGGAGTGTATATAAGGGGTACCTCCCCCGAGAGCAAAGTTGATAGACATATGTCGCTACGCCACTTGTTGCTGGCTTCCTTTTGCTGAATAAAGATAGGCTTATAAAAGACACACCAACGAACCAGGTGTGGTCCCGCGAGTTCTTCGGTGACCGTAGGTCACCCGTAAGGGGGGTGCTGCCGCCCTTAGCGACAAGCGCAAAAGTTCGTCCCTGGCAAAACCATGCTTAGGCTGTAACGGGTAGTCGGTGCTAAAATTATGTTTGAGCTATATGATGACGTAAGCTTCGTTTGAGGACCAGATTACAGTCCCTATTCGCGCTCCCCCCGAAAAATTAAAATAATCTAAGAGACCGAAACTTGGAGAAAGGTTCGGCATTCGGAGGTTGGAGTCGGATTATATTCTCTTCAGCCAGTTCAGGGGACTCCCGCGAGGGCGGTCCCAATGTGGAAAAAAAGGCAAAAGAAATGCATGGCACATGCAAGAGGAATGAACAGACAGAAGAAGGCGAAGTAAAGAAGCACAGAGAGAAGAAAGAAGTAAGAAGAAGACAGAGGAAGAAGAAGAAGAGAGAAGAATGCAGAAGAAAGAAGAAGAAGAAAGAAAGGAAAAGGAGGAAGGAAGGAGATTGGAAGATAAGAAACAGAGGGGAAGGACTTCAAGAGTCACGGGGTCGGAAGTCTCAAGTTACCGCTCCGGTCTGGAGCTGCGGTCGTGCTGCTGAGTTAATAAACATGCGTATAACAACAATGTTGGGATCTTTATATATGTTTGCGAGTCTGTAGATTTCGAATTAAACATGATTTTTCAGAACGAATGCAGAAAAAAACTAACAATAGAAATATAAAATAAGTAAACTAAATTTTCTTATTCTTTGTTAGAAAAAATTAAGAATTTACGTTTTTACATTCCCTAAAGAAGTAAATCAGTAAAATCAGTAAATCAAACTCCCTTCCAGTCTACCCTTTCATTGATCTATTGATCTACTGATCAAGTCTATTTACAAAATTGTCACGTTTACATATCACCCAAAGCAGTAAATCATAAGTCAGTAATTCAAATACCTCCCAGCCCTTCCTCACCATCCGTGATCCTATTGATCTACTTGATCGACCTTGTCTTATTTTGATCATACTGATGACAGTCATTTTTTAGCAAGAAATTGTCATGTTTTACTACCCTATATCAGTAATAGTTAAATCAATATTCAGCCCCATCCACCCTACCCCTCCATACCATCCTACCCTCCCATTGATCTCATCGATCTATTGATCTATGATCATGTCACATTTGAAGATATCATTTCGGTATAAAACATAACACTTTAAAACAAATGTCTTTTAACACTGGTCAAACGAAATATATTGCTAACGTAACGAGTTCTTTCACATTAATAAAGCTTACATAGCATCCACAACGACAAATGAATATAATGATCAACGACAAACCTGACACACCTTAACTAAATAAACTGTACATTAAACAAAGTTCCACTTTTACCAACAGTAAAGTAACATAAACAATAGCATGACACTTAGAGATATTAACACTGTTTCAAAGTAGAAGTGAGCTGCTCTTACAAAAAATATAACCTCGTTCATATATTTAACAAAAATTTTATATCCACAACACTGGGTTAATTATCATTACTTGATCAACGATTTATATTTATTCTAACGTCAATAAGTTTCCCCATTCATAAGTAGACATAGCATAACATGAACTAATAAATTAATTACAAAGACAACGTAACACAACTATACCGAATTAACTGTGTACATTTAACCAAGTTCCAACACTTATAACACTAGTAAAGATAAACTACACATTGCATGCAAACGTAACTATTCATAGCTTTTCAAGCATTATCTTGACATATTAACGCTTAATCCTTAACTACACAGGGTACAATCATTTAGCAACAATGTATTCATAACTTGTTCGATTATCTACAGATCAACGAATATATGCCTAACGTAACAAAGTTTTCACATAATAAAGCTTACTTAGCACTGCATCTGAACTCATGAATATAATACACAAGACAAACCTGACAGCCTACTATGAATAAACTGTTAACGTTACAAAGTTTCCACACTTAAAACAGTAAATCAGTAATAACATAGCGTACAATGACCTAACCTATTTTTAACCTTTGTTTCATGCAGTATCTCTAACATAACTCTAGATGGTAATTATATATTAACAACATGGTAATACTTAACCAAAAATTATCACAACAATGGCTTAAATTCATATGATCAACGAATTAACCCTCTAACGTAATAAAAGTCATACATCACATCAAAATAAGCGCTAACCGTAGACGCTAAATGAACTAAGAAAAATAATGTACAACGACAAACCTACATACCTTAACCACGAATAAACTGCTTACATTAGCACAAAGTTTCCCACTTAACACCAGTAAAGCTAAACTAACATCGCATGCAAAAGTACCTATTTCATACTCTTTTCAAGCAATATCTCTCTACATATTATTATTATCTTACGATATTCTTGTACATTTTAGGAAAATATGTATCATAACCTTGTCGGCTTATATACAGACAACGAACTATTTCCTAACGTCGTAACAAAGTTATTCTACATTTCATAGTGAACATAGTGTAGCAAAAAATTTTATCATAAACCTTACCTAAATTCATAATCCCAAATAGTTGCAAAAACATAACAAAGTTTTATCCAAGCATAACATTAAAATAACAAAGTTTAGCAAAATACATTAAAATAAGTTCTTGAATTAATATTCATCATATAGTAAAATGTATAGTTTTACCGAATGTAAGCAGTATAAATCAGCTAAATCAGTCAACTCAAACACAATCAATATATATAGTATATATATATATATATTATAATAATTATATATATATATATTATATTCCAATTGATATCTATATTATATACATTATCTATATGATATATTATTATTATATATATATATATTATAGTTATATATATGTGATAATATATATATGTATATATTATAACGTATATATATATATATATATATATATATTAGCTTATACTACGTATATATATATATATATATCGGCCTTATATAGATATTGCTTAGCTGATGATCGATCCAGCATTACTACTCAATACTGCTTTATTATATACTATCATACTATATTATATTACCTACCCCTCGAACATAGACCCGATGATATCTAGCCATATCTTCATATATATATACTACGTATATTAGCTAGCCCCTTGTACGCGCTACTGATCCTTATCTACGTCCAATACTAGTCATCAAAAAGTTACTTATCAATATATATATATATATATATATATATATATATATATATAATTTGATTAGAATTGAAACTAATTTGTAACATTAAATATATTTTCATGTTACACTCATGATACCATGAGATTCAGACAACATCAAAACGCCTTTGCCCATAATTAGTTATTAAAAGCATTTGAGTCATTACTGGATGATGTATATCAAGCTATTACGCCACTAAATTAATTCTCAATGGCAAATAGAACTATTGGTAAGAATAAAAAACTAAATTAAAATCGTTTTACCAAGCGACGGAAACACACCAATAAAAATGCTCTTAATTGGGATGCGCAATAGATATAAATTCGTCTATATATATCATATATATATATATATATATAGTATATAATATATTCGCTATCGTGTTTTTATATCGCGAATAGCGTAACTATCTAATTGTCTGATCTTTATTGTCGACTTATAATTGTTATACTTTATTTTATAATATTATAGATATAATATATAATCTGATATACGCTTACTATATATATATATACTCACATAATTACTATATATAGTATATATATATAGTATATGATTATTACCCCTATATACTATAATATATATATATATATATATTATTTACAATAATATTTTTTTACTGTTTAACATACTTATTTCAATTTAAAAATTAAATTAATTATAATCCTCGTCTCTTAAAATTCTTAGATTTATATACTATACCTATATTATCATATACTTATAAATATATAATCCTCTATGATATAATTACGCGTCCTACTAAATAAATAGTACTATATCATTATATATATAATATCACTATATATCTATATATATTAACATATTCCTATCATCGATAATATATATATAGTATATATATCTGGTTAGTGACTATTTAGTGTATACATATATCCTAAACAAATATTAATATATATATAGTAGTATATATAAGAATACTCACTGCTCCAACTCATACTCAAAAATACAGTAATACATATATATAATATATATATTATATAGATATATATATAGTATAATTAAGAAATCTTTATGTACACGATGCTCCAATTTCCAGAACACATATATACAGCCTCAAATTATACTACTAATACCTATAGTTATATTATATACAAACTATACTATAAGATTAATCACGTACGTATATAAATATATATACTATATATATATATATAAATCTAATAATATATACCTAATTAACTGTTACTATATATGTATTATAGTTATATATAATAATATATATATATATATATTATACTATATATATTCATAAATATATATATAAATACTATTATATACCCAGTATCATATGTAAATATAAGAAGACTATATATTATTATATATATATATATATATATATATATTATATAATACTATATAATACTATTAATATTATAGTATATATTATGTATATACTATACATATATATATATATATTATATATCATACATATAAAGTAATATATATATTACTATTATATATATATAGCTATATATATATATATAATTATAGTTATAACAAATATATATATATATGATATATATTACGACTATCTAATAGTAATATATATATATATATATATATACTAATATATTATATAAAACAGAAAGTAAGTTCACATAGAATCCCTATAGTAATATATAGTATATATTATATAATATATATATTAATATGTATATATATTTATATATATATATATGGTATACTATCTATATATATACAATATATATTATATATATTATATATAGTATATATATATATATATAATAATATATATATATACTATATATATATATATATAATAGTATATTTAATAATAATATAATGTATATAATATTATATATATATATTATATAATATCTATATATATATACTATATTATATATATATTAATTCAATATAGTATTATATTATTATATATAAGTATATATATACTAGATATATGATATATTATATATATTATATAATATGATAATACTATATATATACAGGTAGTATTGTACGCTCGGGAGAGCTCACAGCGATTTTTCAAAAACTATTAAGCTATGCTTTTGAACTTCTGTATATGTTCCAATTGATGATAAACTTAGTCCAAAAGCGAAATTATCAAGCCTAGGACTGCTACTATAGAGGGGTTACTCCCCCCGGAGCGTAGCTGAAATATGTCGCTACGCCCTTTTGACGTTACTTTTCCGAGTGAAGATTAGCCTTAACGGTTCCCAATTGAGCATGATGACGTAATCTCGTCGTAGACGAGATTTCGTACCCCTGCGCCCCCCATAGCTGGCGACGCTGGCCCCCTAAAAATTAATTGATGTAGAAGGATGAAATTGGATAGTGTATAGAAGACGGAGAAAGGAATCTGAAACTCCCTATAGGAGCTTGAAACTTGCACCGGCACCGTCTGGCTCCGGTGCGGTGTCATTTTAACATAAGGGTTATAATAATACATATTATTAGGTGTTAAAAATTCTGATGTTTACAAGGATGATAGATCTCTTTCGACTATTGCTGTCTTGAGGGTACCCCCTGAGGGTGTCTGCGTCAGAGACCCCGGGCGTTTGCACGTGCGCACGTCCGCCTGCGCGCCGGCGATGCGCGCCCGCCGGCGTGATCCTACGCGAAACGGGCGCGTGTGCGCACCCGCGTGCCCGCAGTGTTGCGAGACGCAAGACGTTGTTGCTGTTTCTCATTTTAACTTAATAAACTTTATTGACCTTTTCTTTTAGCTTTTACGAAGTTGAAGTTTTGTTTTAATCAACTTAAATTTTTATTTTCCAAAAATTTACTTATTTTTTATTCCTATTTTTTAATTATTTTTGTTTTTACTAAATATTGTTTTATGCTTTTCATGTTTTATAACGTAAAAATTTCTTTTTACATACCCGTATAAAGCAGTTTAAACAATAATAAACCATTATCTTCAATCTTCTGTAGAAAGAGATTCTCGTAAATTATTGATCTTTGATCTATTGAACATATTGATCTATTGATTCAAGTCATATTTTTTGTTAAATTGTATGGTTTACATACCCTAAATCAGTAATCAGTAATTCATACGTCGCACTCAAACCATCCACCCTACCCATCTATTGATCTACTGATTATCTATTGATCTATTGACTCTTATTTGATCTATTGATCTACTGGCGATCTATTGATTCAAGTCACTATTCTTTAGCAGAATAAGTTCTTATGGAATAAAGCCAGGAAAAGACAAACAAGTTTTTTATTTAAAAGCGCTTTTATACAAAAGCTGCAAAACTATACATAACTCATTTGAAGTATACAGATTTTTGCTCACAATTATTTATCAAGTTTATAATCTAGAAAAGAAAGCATGTATTTAAAAAAAAATATAATGAAATAATACGAATATACACCGTAAATTAGAATTGATAGGTTGTACAGGAAAACATAAGTCTTTCTTAAAAAATATATTGAACATTTCTTTATTTTTAAAAAAGATTGTTTATAGATGATTATAAACATAATCTAAATGCAGAGAGACGGAAATATACAACATTATTTATATCTATCACTGCATCATCCAGTGCCATGCTCGAGACATCGAAGGAGAAGTATTGCAGATAAAGCTCCAGAGGCATGATCGATCTCAACCAGAGTAAGTCATTACAGACGACGCGTACCATACACCTAAACATCTTCTTTCGTTTCTAGAGACATTTAATATTTTCTCTTCATTCATCTTTAATAATGCAAGATTATATGTCGATACTCTGTCAGATCTCGATGATTTGAGGAGTGCTCGCAGATTACATCAGAACTGAGAGATTGAGGATGTTAAATCTTGTCAAATTTACGATTCGCAGCCTACATGTTCCTTCTATGATATTGAGGATTGATAACCCATTTACAAGCTGAAAGATCAGCTGTGAGATTCGTGTATGCGTATTAAATTAGGCTGCTTTCAGCATAAGTCATTGAGTATCATGCCTCTACCATTATGCGCTGCAAGACACAAGTATTAGGCAAATTAAATTCGTAAAAAACGTACATTTGAGATCATGGGACCTTCTTTATATCACTCACCAATTCACGACCGTTATCGGTTGACCATTCACATGCCAACGTGATACCCCTAAGTGACTCGAAAGGGTAAATTTAAAGGCGACTTCCCCAAGTTTGCCAGAAATAGCATTCGTCGTACAATCTCCCTATATTATTTTCTGAGGTAAAGCTACTTACATGTTAGTGCTATATTAATACTTCGATAAGCCTTGGGTAAGTTTTAAAAATTTTTATTCTCAATTCTCTTTGATTGGATATTTTGCCTGTATTAGTCAAAAGGACGCATTTCCGTCGGATTGGCCATCACATGTTTCTGGGAGATAATTCAACTCTTACGCTAACCATAACAGATTAACGTCCAGTATTATTTCAAAGATAGCGTTTGTAGCTTGTTTCTTTGAGCTTACACTGCAAACAGTTGCTCTGACATTACTAAGCAGTCCAAACCATGAGAGTGTTAGATTCTAAGTTAACCTGTGCGTCGTGTCCACTGATGGTAGCAATAAGTCTTTCTGAGAGAATAATATTCACCGTCTACACAGTTCCATAATATTCGGTACGTGTTATTTTTAGATTTAGATGAGTTCGCGTATTCGTACTTTTCTCACATCTTGTCACAATGGACTCTATCTCAACCACTGTGCAGATCTGGACTCTTTCGCATTGCAGAATTAATTTAGTAAGTTTCAATATAACTTCGGTATGGGTACCTTGCAGCTGATGCTCCTAATTATGTTCATTTTAAAAACACCTTAGAGTTGATTAAAACATGTATACAGGAAAATTGATTCTGGAACTATTTGATCGGTTCCTGTGAGATCTGACCATCTTCGTTTACTAACTTATCTTACAGATATAACACATTCGAAGGACAAGATATTGGTAAGAATTGCCAGGGTGTTTGTTTGCTGGTTACAATCAGTTTTGTGATTTGTCGTGAACGTTATTAATACTAATAAAATTGGATCACTTACACTGATCTGTGTAGGGTTCACTGAGAAGAGATCCAAATTCACTCCATACAACATCTGGACTGGAGGGGGTGGAGAAATGCATGCTTGCTGGGTCACCCTGTCGGTCTGACGTATAAGAAAGAGAGACTTGTTAAACAACTCCTTATATACGAAATAGTTACAGTTTCATTAATTTACTATAAAAAGTTACCCCTTATCATCTTTATTAGAGGGCGAACACATCAATACACTTTTTCTTTAATGCCCCTTTCCTATTCCTCTTTACGGTTTTTTACGGCGACCTACACCTTGACCAGTCATCTTACGCTGTATTTTCCTTTTAACATCATCTAACATTTCATCAAAAGCATCGGCTAGTAGAACGGGTTTTTACGAGACTGTTCGAGGGTCACACGTCCATAATATCCTGGGAGGTATCACTTACCTCCTAGCTGCTTTTTACAGAGGTATTACTTCGTGATTTTAAAACAAAGGATACACGTCGGAACACGAAGCAAAAAAATCCACCTTAAACCATATCCCTTCTGCATTCTTGAATCCCTGAGACTCTTTCTCTTTCCATTATTTATTATTAATTATTATTTTAACGGAGCTTCCTTCTTATGTGTACTTTACACGTACTGCTGTCCCAATTGTGATGGGTATGCGACTACTTCTTACGTCTCTTAATAAATACGTTAATCGAACTTAACGGGTTCTTACTCAAATGGTAGTAGTGCAATATTGGGAGTATTATAACTCTGCAATCTTTAGAAAAACTGAACTTACTCTTAGCAGAGAGCTTTAGTATTCTCTAACATATCTGTCCATCGGTCTATAATATCGAGTATAAACTATTCATACCAGGATCTTGTAACAGAGCATCAGGGAGATGAAAGCTACAAAATTATGATTAAGCAAAGTGTGTTTTTGAAGTGCTATCATCGTTAATAATAGGCAATTAATGAAATACAAGGCGTATAAAATGGCTAGCATCGTGGTTGTGGTTCACCTCCTCTTCTGAAAGGATCTGTAAGACGAAACACCCTACGCCACGATGTATAGGGTCAAATTGAAATTGTTTTAAAAATTTTTTTTCACCACGCCAAGATCTAAAGAGACACAGGCTCCATTTTCCCCCCTTGGTTTATTAGTGGCGAAATATCATGTCTTGACAATTCGGGATTACTATAGAACTCGGTTATAACAGTGTCATTGTCTAAGAGAGGACTGTATACGGCACGCGCTTTATAGTAAACCTTTCCATGTAATATTTGATACGTATTTCGTTTCTGTTATATGTAAAACATGTATAATATTACTTATAAAGTGTTTTTTTTACAAAATCAACGCCTTCTATAAATTATGAACGCGCTTCGGGTAAAGGTTACATTCTCAATACTGGCGTCAAGAATTATTTCATTAATCTTGATTCTACATTTCTTGCTCAAAGTTAAGGGCGTTCAATATTCGGTATTTAAATCCGATATTTTTATTTATCGGAAATGTAGATCCATAGAGGCCGAGGAAAGTAGCGTTAAATAGATTGTCGGTAGACATGCTTATTGCTTCACAGATACTTATTTTTACGAGTCTAGCTATGTTTACACTATCGGAGCTTTCTTCGTATATGCATACACACAGTGTACCATATCGTGAATGGGTAAGGGGTTCCATTCAAATTCTCTTGTATACCACTGCTTACTGTCTAAATTGAGGCATATATTCAGAGGTATTAGTGCATATACTAGGAAACTATATAAACTCTGTAATCTTTAGAAAAATGTATCACTTTAGTAATTGAGCCTTCGTGTTTCCAACATTACTGGGGTTTACATTACTGCTTAAATTACGCTCACCTCGGTCGCTGTACATCTTTGAACGGGTCACATACAAAATGTTAGATTCATCGATATTGTTTTTTGCTACAAGTTTATCTAAATACAATCCCATTGTAGGGATATAACGTATTTATTCATCTAGAGGGTCTTTGATATCGTTAATTCTCAATATTGTGTCATCGCGTAAGTAACTACATTTACGGAACAATTCTGATCTATGGAAAATAAACATGCTTTTATCATCCAACTTTACTTGAGCTAGAGACTTTAAAGTGATTAAAGCATTTTCTTCGTTAATGTTATTAAACAATAAATAATTGAGCTTTACAATACTACTTGATCCAAATTTTGTTTTAAGTCTACGAACACATCGGTAAAAGATTATAGAGACCTCGGTTTATTAAATATCTTCATAAGAAATATTATGTGCCGGAATAAGTGATGCCATGATATATGAGGTCGTTAAGTTTTAGTACGTTTTAACATGATCAACCTTGTGTAGAAATATTCCATTAAATGCCATACTGTAATCAAGGCATAAATCTCCGATACGGCGCATCCAATGATTCATTTCACATAACCATACCGCATACATCTCGTTCGGAGGTAAACGGACGTTCATTAACTATAGTAGTGATTTCAAACACTCTATTACCGGATATAAATCCATCTTTGCGATAACGGCAACGTTAAATAAGAATATGATTCTTCACTCTCCATGTCACATATTTAATGTTAAAAAAATTATTTCCCTATCATTATATATAACTATTAAACCAACGACAAATAACACTTTTACAAGATACCTTATATTTTTACCTTTCCCTTTAGATCTTAATATTTTTTCTATTTTTATTTTTAAACCCTCTCGGTGAGACTTTAGGATCAACGTATTTTCTGTCATTTCTTGTTTATATGAACCCTCACTTTTTTTTTTTCACCCATCATAAATCCTCTAGATAGTATTTTATTTTTAACCTGTCTCTCCGGGTATCTCTATGGTTATCTCTCTCTTTAAAAACTCTCTCGACCATTACAGTTTTATACCTATTGCTGAAATTTCATCAGTCCTTGATACTCTCACATAATCTCCTACTTTAAACCATGTTATCTTTTATTTCCTTTGTTGATAGTACAGAAGGCTTGTCTTCATCCTTCTCTACAGGGGTATTCTAAAGTGTTCTATGATAAGACCGATTATAGAAGTAAGCCAGGTGAGGAATACAACTATCGAAATATTTAAATGTATTCATCTTTCGTGACATACCTATGCATTCTTTCTTTTATATAGTTCTTTGTACTCTTTCAACTATCGCAGCTGTATTAACTGAAAATGTGTCTGTAGTACCCTAACATTCGTTTACTCGGGTATCACTATTTCTTGAAACTCCTTGCCTAAAAACTCTGCACCTTTATCTTGTCCATATCATTCTGGGGATATCTGTTCATCACTATTTTAATTTCTCTGACTGCTCGCAGGCAACAGTCTTGAATTTTTATTCCTTTGTAAAGCCCTTAACCATAGTATTCTGGAAGTATACATCTATCACAAAAAGAACGTATTGATACTCAATGAAGGAAGATTATATTTTATTCATTAAACTATCATAATCATAATTGCCATATTGTTATTCTTTAGTCCTACCTGGGTTTTCCGTGTAGGGAATTTTTTTCGTATAGGTTATGAAGGGTAAAAGCATCCTCCCTTCTAAATATTTTCAATTCTGGTATTAATTTTGATGAAACTGTTGAAGCGAACCCGTTGAAAAAACACCGTAACTGTATGGCTGTTTCGCATCAAAGTATATTTATCGACCGCTTCATTAGCCTCCATGAGACTCACAATGACGTTAACAATAAACTAATTATGTTCATTTATACTGAAAAGGTAATTTAAAAACCGATTTATTATTATGAATATTTTAATTTTTTAATTACAAAATAATATTAACTATTTTAATTTACAAATCTAAAAAACATAGCAGATGTATACAGAAAGATAGCATTAATGATCTTATTTCAATTTACAAACAATCCTATATATAGAAATTACAATAAACACAATTAGGAACTAATCCATTTTTGAAGCGATGTATGGTTTTTATTCTTTATGTCTAGCTGCATTTGAGCATAATGTGTTTCTGCTATACTCAACTTTTAACCCGTCCGATGCTGAAAAGAAGTAACCGAAGGAACTCGGGTCATCTGGGTCTAGGAGACATTGGAATATTATCCAGATCCGCTAATCTTTGTTTATTCTGGATTAAAGTTCCCGGAAAATTAATAGTCTGAAGCTCTTGTTTTATCCTGTTATTCCGTCCTTCTCCTACAGGATGGATTTCTGATGAGAGAAATTAAGTAGTAAAAATCCATAGCACCTTCTGTAGCTTTTAATGTGATATAATCCAAAACCAATCTGGGGCATAAGCTTCTAATATTATATGAGCTAAACCCTGGAGATTTGTTACTAAATTTGGTGTTGAGACATAAAAGCGTAAGATTCTATTCTTGTAAGCCATCTTACATGATGCAAAGCGATGCAAAAGCTTCTGGAGATTTTAAGTCCAACAACTTTGATCTACTAATTTTGGATAGCATTTTTATACTAGGATTCTTTTCATGAATGTTAACTTCAGAGTTTAATATTCGACTACCCAATTCACCTTCTCTTAATTTATTTGTTCAACTTGCGGATCATAAAAACTCAAAGGCTGCTGTTGGGACATCTGTTGATGAGGGTTATACCCGATCTGTTGCAGGTTGAGGGTTTGACTTGAGGTTGTTTGAACTGTCTGTTGTTGTTGTTGTTTGTTGTTGTTGTTGTTGGTTGTTGTTGTTGTTGTGTTGTGCTGTTTTGTTGTTGTTGTGGTAGGGTTCCTGTATTATATTTTATCTTTTCATAATCGTTGTAGGTTTAAACCACTGTACCTTCTTCATCATTGAGCAAGCCCCTTGGTTATCAAAGGGGCTATAACGGCAAAGAGTAAAGGTAGGAACACCTCCACCTTTCTGTAATAGCTTTTTTTATTTTTACGTTTTCTTACGTTACCAGAAAAAGGTTTTTTAATGTATATTTCTTTGACGAACGCAGCTGTTACCTTCCTGAGGTCTTTTTAAAGGGAACATTCTCCTATTTATAAGATTTAGGCATACTTCTGCTATACATGGTTGTACAAATTTTTCATCTTCCAAGATCAGTTTACGTTTTTTCAGAAGGTTTCAGCAGTTTTTTAAATTTCTTCATAAGAGGTAAATAATCTGCTACTAGAATACTCATTATTCTGATATGTATACTGTCTCAACCTCGTTAGGTAAGATATTTTTACGTAAGATAACACTCTATGCGTGTTCTTTGGATGAAGCTCACAGAGTAAAATAACCGTGGTTATAGATGTAACTTCTTATATACTTTTAGGAACTTCTTTCCGCTGAGTAGGGAACATTTGGCCTGGTATGCCCACAACATTGACTTGGCTCATATCCCTTCCTTGCCCGAACAAGATTAAATCACTGTGTTTAAGAAACGAATCACGGCATTCAATACATTATTCTGATGACAACATTTTTCCCTGCCGTTAACAAAAATACATTAATTGCCAATTTTCCTCCTGGTGCACACAAAGATAATCTGTTTTTCCACCTAAAAGTCCTCAATCATTTACATCAGACAGTCAAGGAATATAATTTCTGACATGGTACTCAATAAAAAGCTTTATATCATATGACCCTTCGTGAAATTGAATTAACATCTTTGTAAACCTAATTAAATTTTCTTTGGTAAAACACCTATAGCACACATTATGATTTTACCATCAGGTTGTTGTTCCGAAAATCTACGAACATACTTCAAAAATTTTGATTAACAGAAAGGTTTTCCCGCTCCTGTAGTGAACCATCGGACACAAGACATGTAGCAGGAGCGCGGAACATAAATTTAACAACGTCCATTCTAGGTTGACACCAGACGCTTGACACACTAATGATAAGAGAAAGGTTTGCTCCTTATGTTATAAATGGTTTCAGAGAATCACCCTAGAACAACTAAGATCATGGATGGGAAGGAGGGAGGAGGGGAGGGAGGACACCTTGATTTACTGATATACTGATTTATTGTTTTACAGCTTTAAAATCGAACGACGCACGAGATAGATCCATTAGATCAAATAGATCATGCAGACAGATTAGGCGTGGTGGGCAGAGACAGTTTTGCATTTACTGATTACTGATTTTAGGGTATGTAAAACAACAATTTTAATACAAAAATATGACTTGACTCAATAGATTACATAGATCAATAGATCAATAAGATCAATAGATCAATAGATCAATAGATCACGAAGAGGATAGGGGGGCAGTTTGGTCGAGATTTAACAACATTTATGATTTACACTGCTTCATCTAAGTAATTTTATTAAACAATTTTAATAAAAAATATGAACTATGAATCAAATTGATCATCAGTCAGATCCATAGATCCAAAGATGGGTACGGAGGGGCGGTTCGAGTGTACCGATGATTTAACTTCGCATTTATGTGATTTAGGTATGTAAAACATAACAATTTCTAATAAAAAAATATGACATGAACTCAATAGTCAATAGACAATAGCTCAAGTCAGCATTCACGGATGGACAGGAAGGGTGGTTGGATGATGGTTGATTTATTGATTTAAATGTTAAATTAGTAACTATTACATTTTACTGTTATAAACATGAAAAGCATAAAAAATTTTTTTAGGGGAAAACACAAAAAATGAAATTACAAAAATAAATAAAAAATAATACAAATTTTTGAAACTAAAAATGTTGATGAAAACAAAAGCTCACTCGTAAAGCTAAAAAAAAATACATTTATAATAATTTTATTAATAGAAAACAGAAACGTTTGCGTTCTCTGCACCTGCGGGCACGAGGGCGCGCACGCGCCCGTTTTTCGTCGGATCGCGCCAGCGGGCGAGCCTGCGGGCGCGCATGCGAACGTGCGCACGCGCAACCCCGGGGTCTGCTAACGCACCGCTCGCAGGGGGACCTCTCAAACACCATAGTCCGAGTCTACATCCTTCATAAACATTCATATTTTAACACCAAATATTGTATTATGAAACCTTATTTACTAAAATCTCTGGCACCGCACCGGAGCCAGCACCGTGCCGGTACCAACTCCGACTACAGATTCAGACTCCTTTTTCCTTCTTCTATACACTATCTAAATTTCATCCTTCACAATCAATTTAATTTTTAGGGGGGACGCAGGGGTACGTAATCTCGTCTACGACGAGATTACGTCATCATGCTCGATTGGGAACGTTAAGGACCTACACTCTATCACTCTAGACATGGACATTCAAGTAAGGCGCCGTAGCCGAACATATTTCAAGCGCGGAACGCTCTCTGGGAGACCGGGTGTACGCCCTATAACATCCGTAGAGACTTGAAAGACTCCCCGCGTAGTGATCGAGTTTATAACATACGCAACAGTACGCTTACAAAGTTCAAAGAATAACTCTAATATTTTGCGAGGAAAATCGCTGTGAGCTTCCGAGGCGTCTAAATACTCACGCTCTCTACGTATTATTTATATATTATAGCCTATATATTTTATATATAATATATTATATATTATATAATATTATACCACAAGTCATGTTATATATATAATATGATTCTATATATATCGAATTCTCTTCTAGTTAGTATATTATAACATACCATATATTATTATATATTAATCTATTATATATATACTATATATATATTATATCATTATGTATTATCTATAAAATCTAAACTTATATAATAAATTCATAGTAGTATATATTATATATGATAATACTAATATTAATTATATATATATATATATCTATATATATAATATATATATATACTATATTATATATAATATATATTATATATTACTATATATATATATAGTATATTATAATATATACTATATATATAATATATATATATAAATCAGTATTATATCATATATTATATATATTAGGGTGATGTTCAAACTAAAGTACAGTGCCCCGTCAGTAATATATTACCGAGTATGTGTCACAGCAGGGTCTAAGTCTACAAACAACATTCCAGTTCAAAGAGAAAGGCAGCTAAACGAAGCGCCTTCATGAAATGTTAAAATAAAAGGCGTTTCATTAGGAAGGAGCTTTCCTATTTTACGCCCGCAAGAGACCCAAATTTTGAAGAGAATTCATTCCATTCTCAACCATTTATAGTGTTATTATCAGTGCAAACTTAGCTATACGCATAAGTAATAGCATTTTTTCATCAATATAGTATATATAATATAGTATATCATAGTATATAGTATATTATATAGTCGCAGAATATACAGTATATCATTAATGTTATATATATGATATAGTATATATATACTATATCTATAGTATTACAGGTATACATACCTAATTACCATATATATCAGCCTAATATATTATCATTTTTCTGTACTTTCTTCTTCGCGTCAATATAATATATATATGATATATATATATCTAATATATATATAGATATAAGCATATAATATATGATATATGATTATAAATACATAATACGTAACATATATAGGCCTCATATATATACTATACTATACTATATTATTATATATTCATAATATATATATTATAGTTTGCATGCATCGAAATCTTTGCATTATTCATAGTTAATATATTGATTATTATTATTATTCATTATTATTATTATTATTATTATTTATTATTTATCTATTTTATTATATTATTATTATTATTATTATTATATAATTATTATTATTTATTATTATTATTATTATTATTATTATATTATTAGGTATACTTAATATTATTGTAAAATTATTATAAATTCAATATTATTGAATATTATTAATAATAATTTATTGTATATGTATACATAAAAATATAAATTAATTACATCATCTACCCCCACCAACCAGATAATGACCTATGAATCGAGTCCTTGTCAGACACACGGCAACCCTCCTCCTGTCCTCAGAGACCTACTAGAAAGAGGTGCTAGTATCAGCATTTAAATATCTATGTATCCCGCATAGCGTCTCGAGCACACGTCCTCTAATGACGCGCGACCTATTATTGAAATTAACATTATCATAAGCATCGTATTAACTAACATTGATTATTATTTATTTTATTATTATTATATATTGTTATTATTCCCTCTTTATTGTAGTCTATGTATTCATGCTCATTATAGTCATTGACCGCTATTATCTATATTATGCTATTCACACTATTATGCATTATATATTACTTATATATTATTTATTGTTTTTATATTATTATTCATTATTATATTATTATTATTATTATTATTATTATTATACTATCTATTTATTATTATTATTATTTTATTTATTATTCTTATAATTTCCACAATCAGTATTAAAGCGATGTTATAGCCAAAAACATTTAAAATTATCAACCATATATAAGTAACTCACAAATGTGTCAAAATAAATCACGTTTCACTAATCGAAACAGCACCACAGACGGAGAAACATTACCTTTCATGCCTTAAAGCATGACAGACTGAAATGTTTAGATGACCAGTGATTTCTCTGTTGTTGTCTTATTAACATGAACTATTTTTGACACATTTGTGAAGTGTACTATTTTGAATTTTTAAAGTTGTTATTGGCATAACATCTGCTTTAGTATATTGTGAGAATTATTAACAGAAAGGGTATTCATAATACCGTTCCCAGAAATTAAGTCATTTCTGCCTGAGATTGCTCGACAGTCGAGAGGCGAAATATCTGCAACTATTACATGGAGTCTTCATCAGACAAGCTCTGAAGTCCTGACAGGAAAGCTTATCTCACAGGTAGTTTTCTTCTTAGCTTTCAAAGGAAAAAGATCTTACGAAGCGACTCTGAGGGGAAAGTCCGACGCTCTTACCTTTGACTCCCAGGAATGGCTGTTAAGCCCCCCTACTTTAGAGTTTTTCGGACTTATGAGAACACCCCTTTCTGAGAAGTGGATATGATTTATTAATTGCCGTTATTGATTATTATTTTCATATAATAATAGATAATAAAATAATCAAATCTATAAATATAAATATAATACATAATATATAACCCATAATGAATAATAACTAAGAATCCATAATACGATATACTAATATATAAACTGCAATATATCAAAATTAAGTAATATTCATATGTATATTAATCTGCAATATTAACCAGCTAATAATATAATCAATATAGATATCAATCATAATATTATAATAATACGCTGATTAGATAATAATACTAGATAATAATAATAATATACTATACAATATCAATTATAATTAATAATAATACGATAATAATAAATTCAAAATACATAACGATAATAATAATCTTAATAATAATAATAATAATATTATTAATGATAATAATTAATAATAGATATAATAATATAATTAATAATAATCGTACTATATCTCGCTAACTCAGACACGCCTTCTTAATTAATACAGTGAAATCAATTCATATAATAATTAATAATACGTCCTAATCAAAATATATAATAATCACCTAACTACTATGATAATTGATAAACATAATATATCACATCGAATATACACACTTAATAATATAATACAGCACTAACTAATCTTATACATATATTGTGTTGGGAAAAGGTTTGGGGTGTACCAAATTCCAGCAGAGTTAAGAGAAACTCCATAATCAGATTAAATTCAATTGAAAGGTCTACATGCCCCGATAAAAAGGCTTTTGAAAGTGTCCCAGTTAAAAGTAACAGGGAAAATAGACGCGGAGGAGTGTGTTTCAGATATTAACAGTGGAGTACATGTAAGATTGAGCATAAGGGTTAGGAACCGACATCAGCCCCAGCCTCGGCCAAAATCAGGCAAACTGGGTTTTCTACTGGGTTAAATGGGGTTTACACTAAATAACAAAGGGTTAAATCAAACAAAATAAAAAATATATTTTAATTCCATTACTCCTTTGTTATAAATTGATGCAAAATATATAAACATACCTAAATATAACTTAATTTTTTTGGTATTTACTATATTCTCAAATTAAAATTGAGGCCAAATTATAATTTTTCCGAGTTTTTAACATAAAAATATTCGAAATTTGATATATCAGACGAATTCGGAAAAGGAAATAAATATAATTGTTAAAATATTAATGTATTTATTTATTTAAAATATCTTCAAGAAAATCAAATACTTTCCGAAATCTCTTTTCAAAATTATTTATTTAATTGAATTAATATATATATATATATATATATATATATATATATATATATATATATATATATATATATATATATATATATATATATATATATAAATATATATATAGAGATAAATACATAACATATATATGTCTATATATTATTATTATTATTATTTTTTATTATATATATACATATATTATTATTACATATTATATATTATTATATTATTATTATTATTATATTATTATTATTATATATATATAAAGATATATTATTATTATTATTATTATTATATACATATATATATTTTTTTATTACTATTATTATTATTATTATTATTATTATTATTATTATTATTATTATTATTATTATTATTATTATTATTATTATTTATTATTATTATTATTATTATTATTATTATTATTATATGTTTTTACTTTTATAATGTTAAATAAGTAATATTATCATAGTTATATTTAAATATATATTATTATATTATTATTATTATATTATTATTATGCATCTTAGAATATTTTTTCAGAGACGATATATATTATATATATATATATATATACAGTGATGGGCATCGATACAAAAAATTTGCTTAAGCGATACCGATACATCGATACACAAAAATTTACTTTAGCGATACCGATACACCGATACTTGCTTACCTTCTTTGGCGATACCGATTCCGATACATGTATCTAGATACTTTAAGATTGTAAAGATTATAAATTATACGTTAAGTTATATCTATATATTTAAGGTTGTAAAGATTGTTAATTGTACATTAAGTTTTCTAAATATTGGCTACAATATAGAAGTGATAAGCACAATAGCCAACCATTACATCAATGGTTTATTAAATTTTGCATATGCGGATTGAATTTAGTGCAAGTAATATCAAATACACGGATTATGACATTTTTGTCGTAGGTTTTAATATATGAATTTACAGTTTTTAACAGAAAACTATACATTGCCGTGCGCATCAGTTTCCGAGAAAATGCAAATGGATATTTAAACAAATGTCCAAAATATATATATATATATATATATATATATATATATATATATATATATATTTTATATATATATATATATATATATATATATATATATATATATATATATATATATATATATATATATATACTACAATTGTAAAAGAAAATGATGAGATAGTAAAATGGTTAGGAAACCTGATTTTGCTCATACGCTGAATTTCTATTTAAAAATACCAACCCGCTAAACATTTCATCAGACAGTCTGCCTCTTTTAGGAGAGTGAATATGACCTGCCAAACTGAAGAGTCTTCACTGGTGCTGATGATCGTAGTATGTTGTATGTTTATATATATATATATATATATATATATATATATATATATATATATATATATATAAATATATATAAATAAAAAAAAAAATATAAATATATTAAAATATATATAAATGGTATATATATATATATATATATATATATATATATATATATATATATATATATATATATATATATATATATATATATATATATATATATATATATATATATATATATAAATCTGTTGTTTATATATATATATATATATATATATATATATATATATATATATATATATATATATATATATATATATATATATATATATATATATATATATATAAACAAGAAACTGACGTAGAGATTCCAATGAAGATTTTGATTCAGCAAAATATTTGAGTACCTCCCTTTCAGTCGTGATAATTGGGCTATTTTCTTGGAGGGCCTTTATAGAATTCACCAGCATTTCCTGGACTCATTTCGTCATTGCAGTAGTATTGATGTAACTGTTAATTGTTAGCCACTTTAACTTGAATCTTGGATTTGATACAGAAGCCAATATTGATATTTTAGTTTCATAGCATATATCTAAATTGAGAAACTTCCGAAACATATTTGAAAAACCCTTTGATATGGCGTTTAGAACTGGTTGACAATACCGAAGGGGCTTGATTTTTTTATCAACTGCTGGAAGAGTTGGCAATAAAGCTCCATAGAAACAACTGAGTTCATACTTATTATATATATAGTCTGGGCTCTACTTTCATTCTCAGCCTTCTCTCTAGTATTCTCTCATATATTTTTGCCAAGTGGTCCAACAAGGAAATTCCCTTATAGTTTTTTACAGTCTCCTGTATCTCCTATTCCTTTATATATTGGAACTATGATTCACTTTCCCCACCCCTCTGGTACTTCACTCTCCTTCCAACACCTATTGAACAATTTCAGAATTACTTCTTTCATTTTCTCTCATCCCTCTTTTATTAGTTCTATGGGTATCCCATCTTCCCCCTGTGCCTTACCGCTCTTCATCGCCCTCAGAGCCACCTCCAACTCCTACATAGTGATCTCCTTCCCCTCCTCATCCTCCTCTCCTTCAACAATCTCTTCTCCACCTGTTCATTCACGTTTAACAGTTCTCTGAAGTATTCCGTCCATCGATACATTTAGGAATTGTCTAAGCGATACCGATAACCGATACAAATGTATCGATCGATACGTATCGCCGATACATGTATCTAGATACCGCCCATCCCTATATAATATATATATATATATATATATATATATATATATATATATATATATATATATATATATATATATATATATATATATATATATATATATATATATATATATATATATATATATATATATAACACAACTTATTCTTCTAGAAAATCAATTATTTTCTAAAAATTTCTTTCGAAAATATTTATTTAATTGAATTAATTAAATGTATTCCTTTTTTATAATTAAAATTATTAATTAATTGAAATTATATTTAATTTTCATCCTAAGTTTTAGGACTTTCAGTGTTTTTGACTTACATTTGTAATTTTAGCTAACCCCGGCCCCAGCAAAATTCCCGCCCCGGTCGGTCCCTAATAAGGGTTAAATCTAGGGTCAAAGGGTTATAGAAATAACGGATGATACTATGCAGAAAGACGTGTGGCACGAACCCATCGATAGTGAAAAGAAAGTGACACCACAGTTCGACGGGCAGTAAGAGATTGGAGAGAGTAAGTGAGAGCAGGAGAGTTGAGAGAGAGAGAGAGAGAGAGAGAGAGAGAGAGAGAGAGAGAGAGAGAGAGAGAGAGAGAGAGAGAGAGAGAGAGTTGAATAGATTGAAAGTTCTAGACTGGACCTTTTCAAGGATAACTGTGTGAGTGAACCATCCTTTCAGATGTATGAGGCCTACGTCACACACACGCATAAATATACGAGTATATATATATATATATATATATATATATATATATATATATATATATATATATATATATATATATATATATATATATATATATATATATATATATATATATATATATATATACATTTATAAGTGGTTGACTCTGTTAATATTATGTTAGGTTAATTTATGTTAAGTTTGGTTAGGTTAGGTGTTAGGTTAGTTAGGTTAGGTTATTAGGTTAGGTTAGGTTAGGTTACCCAAAAATTTAATGTATTTACCCTAAAATTATTAAAATAACGATACATTAATTATTGATTTTCGCTCCTTGAGTCAACCACTTATAAATAGCCATATATATATATATATATATATATATATATATATATATATATATATATATATATATATATATATATATATATATATATATATATATATATATATCTATATATATATATATATAGAGAGAGAGAGAGAGAGAGAGAGAGAGAGAGAGAGAGAGAGAGAGAGAGAGAGAGAGAAAGAGAGAGAGAGAGAGAGAGAGAGAGAGAGAGAGAGAGAGAGAGAGAGAGAGAGAGAGAGAGAGAGAGAGAGAGAGAGAGAGAGAGAGAGAGAAATTCAAAAATTGGTTAAATATCATCAATAAATAATTTAGTAATCAAATTAAACTCTAACCAATCATGAGATCAATATGAATTCCGCCTTAATAATTTTATCTTGCAAAAATGTTGAGAAAAGAAAGTTAATTGAATCATTTATTATAAAAAACACAAATGACTTCAACAAAAATCTAGAAGAAATAAAAATTGATGCATAATTGATACATTATTGGAATGACTGCTTTGTCTCTGGTGACGCTTCGACTTCTGCCGATAAGGTGGGAGCTGTAATCACTGATGGGATGAGCAGGTTCATTCCTTCTTCGACTAAATCTTTCTCTCCTCATAATCCATGGTTCGATTGTGCTTGTCCCTGGCTATTCAGGTTATAGAGACAAAGTAAACAGAGTGGAAAAATTCTCGTTCTCCTATCACTCTTGCTAATTTTCATTCTGCAAGAAATCGTTGCAGGGATACTCTTCGACGAGCAAAGCGAGCTTTCATCAAACGAAAGTTTGCTGACCTACTTGGTTCTCCTACTGACAAATCTTTCTGTCCTCTTGCTAAAAACATCTCTAACAACTTCTGTAAATCTGTCTTTCCTCCTCTTATTCGCTCTGATGGTTCTGTTGCTAATTTTACAACTGAAAAGGCCAATCTCTTCGGCCTCCTATTTTCCTCTCTTAACTCAACCCTGGACGATTCTGGGTTTTCCTCCTCCTCCTCCTCCTCTCAGGTGTCCTATGCCTTTGCCTGTGATTACATTCGATCGAGTGCATGGGCTCCTGAAATTTACGAACGTTAGGAAGGCGGGTGGCCCGGATGGCATTCCTCCCCGAGTTTTGAGGGAGTGTGCTTACGTGCTATTCCCGCCCCTCGTTCAACTATATTCTCTATGTCTCAATACTAACACTTTCCCTCAGTGTTGGAAGCACGCTCATGTCCAACCTATTCCAAAGAAGGAAGCCGCTCTGATCCTTCTAACTATCGCCCTATAGCACTTACTTGTATTCTATCTAAGATCTTTGAAACCTTTCTCAACTCTCATTTCTTAAATCATCTGGAATCTCATTCACTTCTGTCCGATCGGTACGGCTTTCGGCGCTGGAGGTCTACTGGCGATATACTTCCTATCTTACTGATTTATGGTTTTCCTCCCCCTTAGAACTACGGGGAGACTTGCGGGGTGGCGCTTTGACACATCCAAAGCATTTGACCGGGTATGGCACGCCTTCATTGCTCTCCAAGCTCCTCCTTTGGGTTTCCTCCTTCTTTGCTTTTACTTATGTCTAGTTTTCTTCCAAATCGCCCAATATCGGCTGTTGTTGATGGGGCGACTTCTCTTCCCTTTCTGTCAATAGTGGTGTTCCTCCAGGTTCTGTCTTATCTCCCTCTTTATTCCTACTTTTCATTAATGATTTTTTCATCTGTACATCTAACCTATTCATTCATTTGCTTATGGCTCCACCCTTCATTCTTCAACTCATTTCAATTCTGGTCCCCTCTTTTACTTCTAGAATTGCCTCTCGTCTTAATCTTTCCGATTCTATTCTCGATGATCTGGATAGAATTTCCTAATGTCTGAACCTCATGAAATTCAATTCTTTAAATCTCAATTTCTACAAATCTCCTCTCTAAGACACCTTCCAACCTTCCTATCTCTTTCGACGGTTCTCTCTTTCTCTCCTGTTGACAATATAACATCCTTTGGCCTTAACATAAACAAAAATGTCTGAAACCTCACATCACAACGGTTGCTAGAGCGGCCTCAAAGAAACTGGGAGTTTTGTTTAGACTGCGAGACTTTTTTCCTCTTCTCAGTTGCTCCAGCTATACAAGGGCCTCATCCGCCCTTGTATGGAGTACTGCTCTCATATCTGGGAGGCTCTGGTTTCACCCGGATAGGGTCGAGTCAAAGGCCAAAAGGCTTATAAACTGTTCTGTACTTTCCAGTTCCTTTGACTCTATCTTTGCGGCGCGATGTTGGTGCTTTATCCTCTTTTCTATAGGTACCGCAGCGGCAGGTGCTCGAGGGAGCTTATCACTCGCGTACCTCCCTTTACGTCGCCCTCGTAGTACTAGGGGTGCTGTGTCTGCATAACGAGTTTTGTGTTGATGTAGGTAACCCACGCTAGTTCGCTGCGGTGCTTTTTCTTACCTGCTACATCTGCTCTGTGGAATTCTCTTCCATCTTCTGTGTTTCCTGCTGAATTTAATCTCCCCCACTTTAAAGCCTGCGTCTGTGCTCATCTGCGGAATTTAATTTAATTGTTTACTTCTGAGGTGTGCAACACCCCCTAATTTGAATAGGGATCTGCCCGTGAGTGGTGGTGACAACTGTAAAAAATTATTAATGGAGGAAAACGTTATAAAGTGTTTGGAAAAATACATTAAGAGTTTGGTCGAACCAACTAAAGCTGTCCAGTATTTATATTAGAATTTATTTTTCTTTTATTGAATAAAGACCTCCAGGTGAAGGGGTCGAAAGTTTGGTGTTTGTTTATTTTTAATCTTAGTTTTCTTTTTTAAAATCTTTGCTACATTGTTTTATTGTTTCATGAGTTTATTGTTATGGGTTTTACTGTGGTTGCATAGAGAATGGGTTTAATTAGCTTATTATATATATATATATATATATATATATATATATATATATATATATATATATATATATATATATATATATATATATATATATATATATATATATATATATATATATATATATATATATATATATATATATATATATATATATATATATATATATATATATATATATATATATATATATGCGGTGATTAAAACCCTATGTTCTCAATACCAATTAGAAATTCGAGAAAGATCGGATGTTAATTGCTCCAAGGCCGCCCTCCTAGCGAGAGTGAGCGTGTTGGGTAGGACGTCTATCAAAATGAAAGGAGAATTGAAGGGTGGAGTCGTCAGCATAAAAGTGGATAGGAGATGAAGTAATAGAGAGAAAGTCATTAAAGAAAAGTAGAAAAAGAGTTGGAGATAGAACAAAACCCTGAGGAAAACCACTATTTATAGATTTAAAGGATGAACGGTGGCCGTCTACAACAGCTGCTTTAGAACGACCGGAAAGGAAATCAGAGAGAGAAGGTCACAGAGAGAAGGATAGATACAGAAAGAGAGAATTTAGAAATCAGAGCTTTGTGCCAGACTCTATCGAAGGCTTTCTGATATGTCTAGGACCATAGATAAAAACTCGCCGAAATCTCGAAGTGCTGGAGGACAAAGAGTCAGGAGTAAGGGATGGAAAGATCACCATTGGAACGTTTTCAGGGGATCATACTACGATCGAGATAAAGATTACAAGAATGAGATGTTTCCAAATCTTCCTGTTATGGATAGATTCGAAAACTTTAGAAAGAACGGAGGTTAAAGCGATAGGACGATAGTTTGAGGGTTGAGAGGAATCCTCATTTTCCGGGACAAGATGAGAGAGAGAGAGAGAGAGAGAGAGAGAGAGAGAGAGAGAGAGAGAGAGAGAGAGAGAGAGAGAGAGAGATAGAGAGAACACGTTCCTCATTTCTAATATGAAAGAAAAAGGTCAAAATAGATACAGACGAAATGTTATTTTCGCTGACAGATTGGAAGTGAAGAACCACAATTCTAAAGAAGAATCACAGGAGAATGCAAAGCCAATGACCATACACCTTATAAGTATTAAGCTCAGAGGGAGAGAAAAAAAAGTCTTTGATGAAGAAATTACAATGTTAGGCATAAATAAGTTGGAGGGTGGAGAAGGAGGAATAGTTCCTAAATCGTATGAGGTGGAATTAGATGCAAAGGCGAGAGAAGAGTTCGGCTTTAGCAGAAGGAAAATGGCAGTTATAATGTTGGAAGATACTAGAGGGGGGAAGAGAAGAAGCAGTTAGAGTTGACAAGAAAGGGCGGGAGGAAGAGGAACCAGAAAGAATTATTTCATTTTCTACAGATTAAAGAGTTTTATTGTCACGAAGGAAAGATCGTGCACTGTTCCGGGAAGAACTATAAATTGCGTAAGTTTTTTAGTTGAAGACGATGGTAATTGCTCAAGGTAGCGTCCATGTGGCAAATAGCGCGAGAACAAACAGAATTAAACCAAGATTTGTTAGTTTTTAGTTAATGGGAAATAAGAATGTACTCTCCATTCCAGAGAAAATCACCTCGGTTTTGCGTTCTATGCATTCCTAGGGACAATTCCCACTGAAGCAACAGCCATTCCACGGAAAATCTAAGAAATACGACCGCAAGTTAGATCATTTTGCAGCACCGATGCCAAAAAGTTTTTATCATTTCTCCGGACGGAGGTCTTTTCTTGACAAGCACTCTGAAGTGCTGGAAGAGAATGCAGAGATATGAAGGCGATTGGAGGAACCTAGAGGAAGAAAGAGTTTAAAAGAAGAAGTAGAAGGATTGGAACAAGAATATGTCTAAAATTTTTGGGTTCATCTACAAGACGATCAGAGATACGAGTAAGGAGCTGCACCAACTGATCAAGATCATTATGGATATAAATAATGATAAGAAAATTCAGTGGCACCAATTGA
>JABUQX010005406.1:27500-30000 GCA_015478945.1 Trachelipus rathkii | reverse complement strand
TATATATATATATATATATATATATATATATATATATATATATATATATATATATATATATATATATATCCGTTTCATAGGAGACACATTCTGTGATAAATTTGTAGTTTGCAGCAATATGCATTATTTTTACTCAACTCGAAACATATTAAACTTTTCCATTAACAATGATAATTCTGCAGGCTTGATACAAACATGCAGCCTTAATTCTCCCGGTGACTTATACCAACCAACCAACCTGAACAACAATCAGTAGTTGTTCCTAAAATAGTATTTTTTCACAATCAATCTCTTCTTTTGAGAAATATCAACACCTTTGAAAAGACAACCAAAACAAATTTTGATACTTCACTTTTCTGAAATTAAGGTTCCAATTCATTTAATCTAACCATCAAAGAATTTCCACCTTTTTACAATAAAATGATCAACCGTCTGTCTGTCTTGCTTCGGTCTGGGGAAATGTATTGCTGCACCTGCTCTCGACATGATCGAGTTTATATATCGATTCCAACTCGAGACTCCCGAGATCACGGTTCTGACAACATTGGGGCACTGTCAACCAAGATGAATATTCTTCTCTCAAAGAACATTCTGAATTTTGCCATTAACCACTAATCTTTTAGCAATTTAAGATTTTAGACTCTCTCTCTCTCTCTCTCTCTCTCTCTCTCTCTCTCTCTCTCTCTCTCTCTCTCTCTCTCTCTCTCTCTCTCTCTCTCTCTCTCTTCTCTCTCTCTCTATATATATATATATATATATATATAATATAATATATGAGTATATATATATAATATATAATATATACTATAATATATTATATATATTATATATAATATATATATATATAATATTATTTGTCATGTACAGTACCTGCACGTACTTACTTACGTATATTGGTGTAAGTGTTTTATGTGCTTTTTGTTGTTGTTGTGTTATTGTTTTGTGTTGTTGGTCTTTGGTGACTTCGTGCTCGTGCCCCGCCTAAGAACACACACACATACAGATAGAAATCCTACAGGCAGACGGACAATTTGCGAAAACTGTGTGATGACGGCATCACTTTCTTTCTCTCCACTTAAATATATAATATATATATATAATAACTTATATATATAATATATATATATATATAATATATATATATATATATAATATATATATATATATATATATATATATATATATATATTAAAATATTTAAATTTAGTTTATCTACAAATAATAATTATATATATAAATATTAATATAATATATATAATATATATATTATATATATATACTATATATATATATATTATATATATTAGTATATATATATATAATATATCATGGCGGCCTGGGGGTAAGCAGAGTAGGCAACGCCTACTTGCCTAAGTGAACCCAAAATATTCAAAAGCAGCATATAATATTATATATATATATATATAATTATATAATATATATATATATATAAAAATATATATATATATATATATATATATATATATATATATATATATATATGTTTTCTTTTGAAGGCTCACTGATAAGCGCGCTCGCCGACTTAAATTTCTACTCGATTCTCTTTTTTAATATTAGCCGATTGGTGGCAATTGTATTTCTCGAGTCAGAAAATAGTTCCTTTTATATATGGCAAGCAAGTTCGTATTTGCGAACCGACTCAATAGCAGTCATTTTTTTTAAAATCTCAATTTAAATTACATTAGCAAGAAAATAATAATAATATTATTAATAATATAATAATAATAATAATTAACTAATTATTTAATTTTATGCTAACTTGCTCATTCTTTTTTTTTTTTTTTTACCAGTGCCACCACCACTCACGGGCAGAGACCCATTCAAGGAGGGGTGTTGCACACATCAGTCATTCATCAACTAACGCAGACTACGCAAATGAGCACAGATGCAGGCTTTAAAGTGAGAGAGATTAAATTCAGCAGGAAACACAGAATATGGAAGAGAATTCCACAGAACAGAGTGGAAGGAAAGAAGGAAGCACCACAGCGAACAAGCCTGGAATTACAAATATCAACACAAAACTCATGCGCCGACCACAGCACCCCTTGTGCTACGAGGCGTTGTAAGGTGGTGGTACGCGAGTGGTAAGTTCCCTCGACACCTGCCGCTGCGTACCTATAGAAAGAGATAAAGCACCAACATCGCGCACCGCCAAAGATAGAAGCGGTCAGTGAACTGAAAGTGCCAGAACAGGTTTATAAGCCCTTTTGGCCTTTGACTCGACCCTATCCAAAAGCGGGTGAAACCAGAGCCCCCCCACATATGAGAGCAGACTCCATTACAAGGCGGATGAGCCTTGTATAGCTGAGCAACTGAGAAGAGGAAAAAAAGTCTCGCAGCCTAAACAGAACTCCCAGTTCTTGAAGCCGCCCTAGCAACCGCTGTGATGTGAGGTTTCCAAGACAGTTTTTGTTATGTTGAGGCCAAGGAGTTTATATTTTCAACAGGAGAGACAGAGGAACCGTCGAAAGAGTTAGGA
>JABUQX010005406.1:15000-22500 GCA_015478945.1 Trachelipus rathkii | reverse complement strand
AATTTTCAATTGTTCCAATATTTTAATTGATGGTTATCGCTAAGTCTTTTAAATATCTTCTTTGTCGCTTATCTTTCATTATGTTTTCCCAAATACAGAATTTTGATATTAGATTAAATTAATTGATCGATTAAACATATATTTACATTTATTTATGTATGTCAGCTGATATTTATTTACCGAAAAGTTACACAAAAATCAAGATTCCTAAAGATTTACGCTACAATTCCTAAAAAAAATTGCTGTAGCCGGACGCGACTCCAGAATTTGGTGGAACCCACCCTTAATCACTAACCACTTAAATCTTGGTGGCACTTTCCATCATATCTTACATCCACTTCACTATTTTTATAAATAAATAATATAATTTCCATCTCCATATTTGATTTATTTAGTTCGCTTCTCTCTAAAGTAAATATTGTTTATTAATAATTTTAAATTGTTACTTTATGTTTTACCTTTTCCTTTGTTAATTTATAATATGATTACTACAACTTCATATTATATATTGCTATTTATTTGATTTAATATTAATGCCAAAGCTTGACTCCGGGAGGAGTTTAACTTTATTTATAATAAATGCTTCCAAAGGAACTCCAAATAATCCTTCTTATAATAATATAAATATATATAATCATATTATATATTCACGATTACAAGGTAATACAAAAATTATCAACTAAATTTATTAATAAAACAATATTTACTTTAGAGAAAGCGAACTTAAATAATCAAAATATGGAGATGGAAATTATATTATTTATTTATAAAATAGTGAAGCTGGAGTAAAGACTTATGATGGAAAGTTTGCCACCAGATTCTTAAGTGCGGATTAGTGATTTAAGGGATCGGCGTTCTGCCAAAATTTCTGGATTTACGTCCGGCTACAGGGAGATTTTTAGAAACTTCAGCAAAAATCTTCAAGGGTGCTGATTTCAGTAGGACATTTGGATAAATAAACATTAACTGACATGTATAAACAAATGTAAATCTATATCTAATTAATCAATTAAATTATTCTAATATCAAAATTCTGTATTTGGGAAAACATAATGTTTAATAAGCGACCAAGAAGATAAACACCCAATTAAAGTATAAATATTAAGAAAAAAACTAAAACAATTTAGAAAATTACCGAAAAATTAAAAAAGGGTATAGGATTTTATTTTATTGATTTAATAAGTACTCTATTACAAAGGCCTAATAATGGCATGCAATAAATTTTGTGCAAAAAAAAGGTTGATAAACCGTATTAATATAAGAGGATTTTTCAACAGGTAATCTTCCTGGCCATCCAATATTGTTGCAGCGAAAATTAAAAATAGAAATTTAAACATCATGATTCGTGCGAACACCTTCGCTTAAAGAATCATTCGTCATTAATGTAAGAGCATACCATTACATTTCCCAGACATTTTATCATAATTAAGAACTGAAATAGGTGTAATTTAATTGGCAAGATAGATGGTATAATGTAAGAGTTGCTCAAACCTACTGATAAACAAGGATTCCAATATTGAATACGACAGAGTCTGATATATATATATATATAATAATAGTATATATACTATAAATATATACTATATATAATATATAGACTATTATATATATATATATATATATATATATATATAATATATATAATATATTATATAGATAATATATATAATATATATATATATATATATTATATTTGTCTACAAACAGAAATGACACTGCATTTGGAGGCTAATGGCTCCGGTGCTGCGGTGCTCCTTATTGGCTCCTTATTTATTTTAGGCTCTTATAGTCTTTATTTAGCTACATTTATTTTGGATACTTAATTAAATTTGTCGGCTATTGTGTATTGGTTACATGTAGTGCGTACATGACGTACCCTACGAACTAGTGTACGTGTTTTAATGTGCTTTTTGATGATGTTTTTTTGTTTTGCTGTGTTAATTTTGGTGACTTCTGCACGCGGCCCCGCCCTAAGGAACACACACACACACACACACATACGATAGGCTTTTTATACACACATCACTTTATACGAAAGATGTGATGACGTCATAAGCTCCTCTCTTCCATTTAAATTTATATTTTATTTTCATTTTAATATATTAATTTTATTTAATTTATTTAACCGTCAAATATTATTTACGTTTTCTTTCAAGATAAATTTAGAATAATGCAAAATTAGTCATTACGAATGAATTTTGTATGAGCCGGTATCGATCCATGCCCTCTAGGATATTGGTCGAGAACGCTGACCTTAGAGCTAAGAAAGCTCAGTTACCAAATGGAAATTTTGTTGTAAATTTATACTAAGAAAATCCTTATCAATATGATCATTTTTCCCGAGCTCATATCGAACCTTTCGTGAGTTTCTATACACCAACACACAAAAATACACTTGTTTTAGTTTATTATCGGGGTGATTTCGAATATATATATATAATATATTATATATATTATATAATAGTATAATATAGTATATATATAATATAATATATACTATATATTATATATATATACTTATATATATACTATATATATATATGCGATATATATAATATATATATATATATATATTTATATATATATATATATATATATATAATATATATATATATATATATATATATATATAAATATATAAATTATATATATATATATAATATATAATACTATATATATAATACTATATAATATACTATATATATATATATAATATAGTATATACTATATTATATATAATATATACTATATATCGGGTTGGCGGCTCTGGCGCAAATATTCTTCGGAGCTCAGGCCACAAGCTCGAAATATATATATTACTAATATATATCATTATATATATATATATTAGTAATATATATATAAGCGTGTATATATATCATATATATTATCAAATATACTAAGATATATTAATATCATATATAATTATATATATTTTCATTTAATATATATATATATATATCTATATGATATATGATATATATATATCAATATGAAACAAAAAAATATCTATACTAATATATTATAGTATAGTGTATTACTATTATATATTGTCATATCAGGACAAAGACTTAACGCGCAACACGGAACGGGTAGCTCGGATCTAAAAAAAACATTTCACAGGAGCATCTATGATAACAAAAAAAGATTGTTCTAGGGCAAGAGAAATGAATTTCTTTTTACTTTCATGGGGCATAAATAGTTACAGCGTCGACTATTGTCAGGTATCGCGTAAAGAGAAAAAAAATCCATCTCGCCCCTAAAACAATCCTATACTGATATCATAGAGGCTACCATATGAAAATAGATTTTATTGATCGCCAGTAATGGTCGCGCCTCTAAGTAACGTTTACCATAAATACTATTACTATATCATATATCATATTATATAGATTTATACACATATATATAAGTAAATCATAGTATATATACTATATATATAATATTATATACTATACTATATATATATATATATAATTTAATATATATATATATATATATATATATAAATACTATATATATAAATAATATATAATATTATATATATATATATATATATAATATATATTATATATATATATATATATATATATAAATATATAATATATATATATATATATATAGTATAATATATGCCTACTAAGACTCAGGAAAAATTTGAATTTTTAATGAACTCAAATCGAAAAACGAAATTCAATATCCTCCGCATTTTATAAAACCTAGAGCTCAATTTTATAAAAGCGCTCAAAATCAGTAATAAAGTAATACTTTACATAACTACATGAAAAGCTTATTATAGAATTCTAACTCCACACCAGAGAAACATTTCTCATAATAACATGAAAATAAAAATTAGCTCGTGCTGCCGAGGACAAATTACACTAGCCTAGAAGGGCTTCTGACTCAAGCGAGTTATCGCGACTTCTGGGTGGAAGGATGTCAATGATTCTATATGGAAATTAGAATTAAATAATCGGTATTCTCATTTAAATTTAGGTTTTTAGCGACAAACAATTTGATCCTGACTCAAATTTTTTTTTTTTTTTTTTTTTTTTTGTTTTTATTGTCTGTTGTTTTTCGTTTGGCGTGGGGCTGTGTGTATGGAAGAGTTGGCAGTCTGCTCAGGCGGCGGGACGTTTCTATCCGACTTTAATCAACATCCGTGCTGCTTAAAAATCTAACTTTTGCCTCTTCGCTGGAATAATCACCCTGCTGCTAGACTCTAGCCCTAAGCCTTCCTGCTACTTTTGCCTGGAAGGAGATCATATATGGATGGCCTTAAGAAATTCATGCCCTTCTCCTACTTCTGTTGATATGCAGCTCGGTGAGAGCGTACAACCCCAGTGTATTTGTCATGAATTTTCCGTCTAAAGGGTGGGCGAAGTAGGGCCCCAAATTATAACTATCTTATCCACATGCTGCTTTAGCCTGCTAACCACCGTGTCCGAGCGAACTCTCGCAATCTGCCTAACTCGTCGATGTTCTATGGACTTAAAGATCTCCTTCCTTCTACTTCAATAATCTTGGGCTTCTGCTACTGTTCTCTAACAGAACAGATTTTCACGCCTTTGTTTGAATATCTTACGACTTCTCACTGAGACTGTTATATACTTCCCGATCCCAGAATACTGCAGGTCCACTGCTAATTTACGGGGTGTTGATTTCAACTGCTACAGCAACACTAGAATGGTATTGGGTATCACATTCCTCATACTGATATGCGTGGGAAGAGGAGGGCCGAATCATTCGAGCATTCTAAACGATCTGGACGCAACTAAATAAGAACCCACACACATTCTACGGAATTCCCTACCGCATACGCAACATTACTTGAAACATCCACTATGACCGTATGTTTCACTACTACTATTCTCTTCTCTCTTTAAATCTACACCACATTCCGCTCCTATCGGCTCAAATCTGACCTATCAACCTGATTATATCTCTCAATTTATAATACTATCTCTGCTCCTAACAAGCCCATAGTCTGGACCCTATGCGTTTTTCCTGGCACTTCTACGCTCACGCCCTATGATAATTGGCCGAATGACTGCTTTTGCACTTCTGGGTGATCGCTTGCGGTCTTTCTGCCGATAATTGGTTGGGAGCTGTAAAGCGTTGACTGCGAATGCAGCATGCGTCATTCCCTTCTTCGACTAAATCTTTTCTCCTCAAAACTCCACGGTTCGATCGTGCTTGCTCTCTGGCCGTTTCTATGATGCTAAGAGCACAGTGCATTTGGTCTGGCAAAAATTCTCGTTCTGCCTATCACTCTTTGCTACATTTTATTCAGCTCAGAAATCGTTGTTGGGGATACTCTCCGTCAAGCAAAGCGCGGCTTTCATTAAACGAAGCGCTACACTCTCCTGATCTGCCTACTGATTAACATCTTCTGGCCTCTTGCCAGAAATATCTCTAACAACTTCTGTAAATCTGTCTTCCTCCTCTTATTCGCTCGATCTGATGGTTCTGTTTGCTAATTCTCCAACTACAATCTTCCATTCCGGCCTCCCTGTGAGTGTCTTCCTCTAATCTCACCCCATAGGACCGATCCCTTGCATTCCCATCCTTTCTCGCTCCATCAATTTCGTGCGTGCGATGCGGTCCAATGCCACTGCCTGTATATACATTTGATCGAGGTGTAGGGGTCTCTCTATCAATCTCGATGAACGGTTAGAAAGGTGGGATGAACCGGATGCATTCCCCCCGAAGTTTTGATGAGTGTGCTTCCTGCTGACCCCGCCCCTCGTTCACCTATATTCTCCTCTATGTCTCATTACTAATACTTTCCCTCAGTGTTGGAAAAGCACTCACATGTCCAACCTGTTTCCGAAGACCATACATGGGGAAGGCCGCCTCTGCGATCCTTCTAACTCTATCGTCCCTTCTTATGGCTCTCGTAATAGCCTCACTTGTTGTATGTTCTATCTAACGACTTTTTAACCCTCACTCAACTCTCATTTGCTCGTAGCAATTCTCTCTGGAGAAAGTTCTCATTCAACATACTTTTTTCTTTTTTCACTCCGCTGGCAAGTTCGTGCCCCCTATACGGCTTCGTCGCTCGAGGTCTACTGGCGATCGAGTACTCTCCGTATATCTAACCTGATTACGTATGCAGTTTCGCGCCCTCAGGTGGAACGTACGGGGGAGGACTTGCGTATAGGTGGCGCTTGACGATATCCAAGGCATGTGGACCCGTGAAGACTATTGGCACGCGAGATCACACTGCGTCTCCAAGCTCCCTCCTTGGGGTTTCCCTCCTTCTGCTCGTATTGGCCTTACTCTATGCTTCTAGTTTCCCTTCTCAACCTCGCCAATACGTCGGGCTGTTGTTGATGGGGCGTACTTCTTTCCTTCTAGATCTAGACGTAAGTGGTGTTCCTCAGCGGTTCTGCTCTTATCTCCCTACTTTATTCCTACTTTTCATTCAAATGATCTTACTCACCTGCAAAGCGAGTGCGTAACCTCTAGTCCACTTTCTCATGCGAGACCACCCCTTCATTCAAACACCTATAATCCTAATTTAGCGTCCGCTCATCTTATTACTTCTAATATTCCTCTTCGTCTACTAAATCCCTCTTCCGATTCTATCTGTTGCTGATCGTGGAATTTAGAATTGTTCCGGGTGCGGGTCTGTCATCCAAGCTTGTTGAATATCAATTTCCTTATAAAAGCCCAACTTCTACACAATCCTCCCTCGGTTCTCAAGGACACCTTCCTAACGTTTCTTACTCATGCTCTGACGACTCGCGTTCTCTTGTACACTCTCCTGTTGAAAATATAAACATCCTCCTAACTCAAGCATAAATCAACAAAAAACACACTGTCTTGGAAACCTTATCTATTTCATCCCAGCGGTTGCTTAGGTGCGGCTAAGTAACAGACGATAACCGTGGATGTCTGTTTAGGCTGCGAGACTTTTTTCCTCTTCTCTCAGAGGAATATAGTTAGCGCTCCCAAATAACAAGGCGGCCTCAATCCGCCCTTGGTCTGCTTATGGATCGTCACGTTACTCTCATATAATCGTGGGCGGGGCGCTCTATGGTTCGTTGCACTCCCGAGCTCGATCGATAGCGGTCGCGTAGCCAAAGGCCAAAAAGGCCTATATAAACTGGTCTCGTTGCTGCCAACTTTCCAGTTCACTTAGACCCTCTGTATCTTGATTCCTCTCTGGCGCAGAGTGTTTTGTCGTGCTTTGTTCATCTACCTATTTCCTATAAGTACGTGGTTACCGCAGCGGCAGGTGCCTTCGCAGGGAACTGTACCACACGGTAATCCACCACGCTTTACGAACGTCCTCGTAGCACAAGCGAACCTAGCGGTGCTGTGTAGTGGCGCATGAGTTTTGTGTTATATTGGTAATTCCAGGCTTGTTCGCTGTGTGCTTCCTTCTTTCCTTCCACCTCTGTTCTGTGGAATTCTCTTCCATGCGCCTTCTTGTGTTTCCTGGCTGAATTTAACTCTCTCACTTTATAAGCCTGCATCTTGTGCTCATTTGCC
>JABUQX010005406.1:10000-12500 GCA_015478945.1 Trachelipus rathkii | reverse complement strand
TGATTCCGTTGACCCTAAAAGCTTTGTAACAGCTAAGTATACATTTAGATAACTATGAGATTGAGACTTGCATATTAAAATAGCTTTGCAGTCATAATTTTGTGTATTGCGTTTGTATTGGTATTGTTAAGATGCGTTCGATCAGTTTAAATGTGAATTTCGTGGTTATATATAGTTATAGCTGAGAAATATAGATTTCTTTGCTAAGATCATTTATGTTGGACAAAATATACAGAAGGTGTTAGAAAGGAAAATTGATGATAACTTCGTGTGGATGTGTAAATTTGTAGCAATCTTGCTGTCCTCAAAGCTCAGGGTCGATAGAGATACGTAACTATTGTTTGTTTATTGAATAAACTAAGGTAGCGAACTGTATAAGCTTATATATAGCTACTATAAAGTCTGTTAAAGTGTACTTAAAATATACTAATGCAGATTTTAATTTGGTTACTTATTAGTTGTTTTCCAAATAATAAAAAGAAATTTTAATGGTTACTATTCAAGGAGTAAATGTTTTTCAGCTATTGTTAATCCATTTACCGGAAAGAGTTGTTGGTATATAATTGTGTTAGCACATTAACGCCATTCATATTTCGTTGTGTTAAGAACCACAAGTGCAAATTTTTGATCGGCAATTGTAATTAGTAGCCTCGTATAAGTAATTAAAGTTTATAGTGTATAAATTCTGTTGGTTAACCTGAGATCGTTTTCTGAAAACTTAAAAAAGAAATAAAATGCTGGTTTTTATTTTTTGAAGTTGTATTTTTTTTATATTGGTGACTGTCTTTGGGAGGTGTACTGAGAGATTTTTCGGCTAAAATTTTTTATTTCCCAAGCGTTAGAATATTAATTGTTTTACCTATGAGTGTCTGTAGGTCGACGTTTCTCTCATACAAAGACACCTGTTGTATGTGTGTGTCTGTGTTCAACTGCGTTCATCTGTCGTGTGAGAAAATTTCATTTAGGGTTTAAACCTATACAGTAATTAAGCATAGAAATTTACAAAAAAATACGATATATATCAGTATATATAGTATATATATATATATTATATATATATTATATATAGTTATAGTATATATATTATATTATATATATAGTATATATATATATTAAAATTGCAGCAAAATGTAATTGATTAAATTAACAAGAGGAGCAAAGGTCAATCTAATAATGAAAAATTTATGTTCGAGATGAAATTTAATGTTTTAAAATAAATTTCAATTGTGTAATCGTTTCAATTAACAATTGGGTCTCCCTCTCTTCTTCATATTTCCCCGTCTCTCCGCCTCTCCCCTTTGGTCCTTCTCCTTTCCGACTTCCCTCTAAATATATAAGGTGAAGGTTACTTTTCTTACCTATCGAAACTTTTATGAACAGATTATTATAACAATTTTATTCATGAATTTTCTTTTCACACCTAAATGTCCGAAGATGGTTCACCAACATCCTGCCACATACGCACGGAGAGCCTTATATATGATATATATATTACTATAATATTATATAATAAATATATATATTAGTATATATATATAAAAACAAGAATAATATATAATATATATTATATATATATATATATAGTAACAGTATATATATATTATATATATATATTATCATCATATAGAATTATTAGTATATTTATATATAGTATATATATATATATCTTACGATATATATATATGATATATAGTATAATATATATAGTATATAATATATTTATTTTATTTATGAGAAACTATTTTCAGCTTAACAATGAACTGATATATAATCAAATACTTACAAATATGCAACATTTTATTCTGTTTTTATCATATTATGAATATCGTGAATTTTGTTTAGGAGCCTACTGAGCGAAAGGGATTGATTGAAGACTAGGAAATGCTTTCGTTCTCGCTGTACCGTGCGCTGGACGCAAACGCGAGACCGGAAGGCTCGACGCACTTGCGTGAATTAAAAAGAAAAATACTCGATAAATGAGCATGTTCCTTAGTCGCCATTGGCTAACTCGGAACAAAGTCTCTCTCTCTCTCTCTCTCTTCTCTCTCTCTCTCTCCTCTCTCTCTCTCTCTCTCTCTCTCTCTCTCTCTCGTCCTCTCTCTCTATATATATATATATATTATATATTATATATATATAATATATATAATATATATCATATATTATATACTAATATACTATATATATATAGATATATATATATATATTATTATATATATATATACTATATTATATATAAACTATATATAATCTATTTTTTTTTTTTACAGAATTACACAACACCACTCACGGGCAGAGCCCTATTCAAGGAGGAGGTTTACTCATTTAACGTCCGAGCAGGACGGAGCCAAGCCAAGGAGAGAATAGCTCACATTTCTCTCCACTCCGGACAGTGTGCGAACCTGCGGACCCTCGCTTTGCGTTGGGCGAGTGCTCTAACCACTGAGCTATCGGGCGCGATTTTCTATATAAATAAATAAATATATTTAAAACTATATAT